>NJDC01005013.1:44383-57276 GCA_002245475.1 Calephelis virginiensis
TGATCGAAAATTACTTTTTTAGACATTGTTTATTAATACATACTTATGACCAGTATTTATTTTTTTGTATTAAGACGATTTGAGTTTATAGGCGTTTAACAATCAGGATATATATTTTATTGTTTTCCTTCCAACCCTAACACCCAACACAAAATTAGTCTTACACAGCGGCCACAGGATAATGATGCACCTTTAACATCTATGGTGTCATTAGGCTGCGGTAATCTTTTACCATCAGGAGCAGCATGCTAGTTGGGTGTATTTTTCTATAAAATAAAATAAGTAAGAACATAAATAAAAATATAAAAGTATCTGTTTCTGCGGCGTGGCAAGCTTTTAATTAAATATTGTTTAAAAACAGATCATAAGTTTTTTTATGGTATTGGAAGGCAAACAAGCAGACGCATTTCCTGATGGTAAGAAATTTACCTCGCCTAAAAACACCCAGGGTGGTAATGGTGCGTTGCCAACCTTTGGCCGGGATATTAGACCTCGAGCAAAATTAAGTTTACCGGCTACCTTATCCTCCGAACCGGAACACATCAACGGCAAGCGCTGACATTATGGCGACAGGAAAAGGTAAGGCGATGGTAGCAATCCGGGTGAGTCGCTGCGAGACTCTACCACCTTGTAAGATGTCACAGTATTAGCGACGGTAAGCCTATACTCACCTTTTACGAACTGCCTGGCACAGGAAGGCAGATAGTTTATTCTTCAAAGGAGCCCGGACCAACACGGGGAAAACATGTTTTAACATGTATTACGTCATAAGATGTGATGAGAGATAAGGGGCATAAAAAACAGGAAAGTATATGTAATAATCTGATTTATAATGTTAATTATAGTATTGAAAAAAGAAAAGCCCGTTGAGTTTCTTTCGCCAGATCTTCTTAGTGTATGGCCACGTAAAATAAGAACCAATGTTCTTAAGAAAATGGTAAAAAAAGTATAATTACCTTAAGTACCTAGAAACATGAGATAAAGTACAAAGTTATTACCTATAAACATGAGATAAAGTACAAAGGTATTACTTAGAAACATGAGATAACAGTTGGAATGCTGTTAGCAGTGTGTTTTTGGAAAATAATAGCCTAAATTAAAAGAGGATAGACGAAAATCGTTCAATCAGGAGCTATCGACAGATGAAGGAAATGAGGTTAATACAGTTTTCTCTTGACGAAGCTCCTCGGGGACTAAGACGCCTTTTGACTCATTTAAAATTAAACATGCCTGGTTACTTAATGAGTTTCGAAATAATTAATATGTTTACTTGAGATATGTTTTAATTTTTCAATATTTCATTGAGAGTAAGGATATCCATTTCCGAAAGTTTCTCATTAAGTTTCAAACTTTTTTTTATGATATTGGAAGGCAAACAAGCAGACGGATTTCCTTCGGAGACGGAAATTCACGCCGCCTAGAAACACCAAAGGTGGAAATGGTGCGCTGCCAAGCTGAGGCCGGGATGTTAGGCCTCGAGCAAAAGTAAGTTTACCGGCTACCTTACCCTCCAAACCGGAACACGTCATGACGTTATAGCGGCAGGAATAGGTAAGGCGGTGGTACCAATCCGAGTGAATTCGAAACTCTACCACCTAGTAAATACATTTGTTTTTTATTTTACATTTTTGGTGTTTTTTATTAATTTGACATTTTTTTATATTTGTTTCACAATTATGACTTTATTTTTTTATGTAATAGGTCACACAACAAACACAGGGCTTTTCTGATGGTAAGAGATAATCGTGGCCGATAGACACAATAGATGTTACAGGTGTAAGTTTACCGGCTATCCTACCCTCCGGACCAGAACATGATGTCGTTATGGCGGCAGGAAAATGTAAGGCGGTATTAAGGCTACTTAGCCTTCCTATGGGAATCGTTTAATTCTTTTCAAGATATTACTTTTCAACCGACTTTTATATCTGTATAGAGTTGTTATTACATAAATAATAATTTCACTTAAATTTAGATTAGGTCGGCTAATTTAAAAATAATAGTATAAAGTGTAAAAAGTGCAAAGCCGAAGTGCATAATATAAATAGTAGTACTATACTTCATTTACCGCGCAACCACGCATGTGCATGCAAAGATGTAGTCCCAAAAAACCGAGGAAATATCTTATTTTTTCGTATCTAACGAGTAACTTACAAAAATCGAAGTATATTTCTGAAGTTTTACTACTCTTAAATAATTATAATTGTAGTGCTTTTTGACATTAAAAAAATGGGATAATTTTTTTTTACAATTATCTCTAGATAACTAAAAAGCTGAATCAGATTAGTAAACAAACACAATGTAGATTAACCGCAAATAAATTGGTAGAACCGCTGAATATTTATTCGCAATCAGAGCGAATTCACACTGTAAATCTCTAATAGGGTGGTGTACCTTTGAAATCTGTTAGATCCCATAAATTGTTCTCGGTTGGCCGGTGCCTAAATGAATGTAGCTCTTTAAAATACTTAACTGTACAACACTAGCTGTTGTTCGCAGCTTCGTCCGCGTGCTGTATATAAATCCTCCGTAAGAATATGTTAAGGTAGCGGCATCAGAAGTCGTTCATTTTCAAACTATATCTTGGAATCAATTTCTCGCCACGTTAGTCAAGAGGCTAGAGAACACGCCTAAATCCTCCGGCTAATCGTGAGGCTCGGGTACGATTCTCGACGGGCGTAGGCATTTGTGTGATGCAATGTCAATATTTTCAGATGTCAATATTTTCGGGTCTAGGTGTTTATTAATTTTTGTTTGGGGTTAGGTTCAATTTGTGTATTTTCCCCCTTGAAAAATTAATATAATTAATTTAGGTAATTGGGCACTTTGTTAGAACCGATAACCCACCAGCGACCAATAATGAATTTAGGCAGAGTTTGTAAACGACTATGAATACTACCCAATGAAATGAGTCGCTATAAAAACCTAACCTGTTTTTTTTAGCAAAAGAAGATTTAATTTTGAATATATAAAATGCTTACAAATACACAATATCTTTTAAAAAGTTCCACACAGCCACACGTCACACTACAAGCCACCACGCACAGAGTTTGAGTTAGATATTCCTTAAATATAAAACGTTTCCTCGGTAACCATGTTTAAGTTGTTGTTTGTAATTTGAAAAGGAGTAAAACATTTTATATTCAACAGATGTTTATTATTATATATACCTATGTATCGCTTCTGTGGTCTAGCGATCCGGCGTCGGACTTGACTTCTTGAGGTCCCGGGTTCACTCCCTGGATCGGACAACAAATAATAGAAAATTGTGTATTTTTTTTAATTTTCGAGAACGTTTTCGGGATTGGGTAATATGAGCTCAGTCGGCGATAGGCTTGCCGACTGTCACTTTGTGGGACTCATTGTCTTCCACTAATCGAGGGTGTCCTGGTTATGCCCCTACAAACCTCTTCGGGATATGGGCGTAAAGATGCTTTAATATCCTATTACTTCCCACGTCCCGACATATTTTTTGTCTCTACATTTTTTAAACGAAACAATACCTGTTCTTTTACGCAATACTGAAACACTTTTTACAGTTTCGCAAATTATAGGTACTACACACAAATATTTCATCTAAAAACAACGGTATGAAATTAATAAGCACAAAGATTACGAAGCGTTTCTTAAGAAGATACCAAATGATTACAACTTCAAAAGAACTCAAATGACATACAAAAAAAGAATATTATTCGAAAAATCGTTAAATATTATCATCTCGACGCCTGCTCTGATATTCCTTCCGCCATTTTGTGGAGCGCGGACATTTTGTGATTACGCGAGAAATCTTGGCATGGCATCTAGTCGAGATTAATTAGCCTTTGTGCGATGTCCTTTTAAAAAATTCCTTTCATAACGACGAAAAACAAATATGAAAATTAATTAGTGAATTGATTTGTGTGTTGTAATCGTTCAATTGAATTTATAATTCAAAATGACATTCAAATGTTTTTGAAGGTAGTTCGAAAATTACCAGTCTAGTCAGCTTTTGTATTACAGTATTTTAAGTTAATTACGTTTATGGTTAGTAAATGTTTTATTTTCAAACAAGATTTTATATTCTGCTTAATTTTGAAGGGTTGATTGTTATTTTACTTTGAACGGTCAAAGTCTAGATTTCTCTACCGACGAATTTATTTAAAAGACATTAATAAAATTAAACATGTTTTAAGAAAGAGTGAAAAACTTCTTTCATTTAGTACACATGAACCTTTTACCTATTTTTAACTTTCCATCAGATGAACTAAGGATAATTACAAAAAGCTATTTACTAATAACACAAAATTGCCTTCGTTCGTCTGCATGCCTGTCACTTGTGGGCGAGTTTAAACAAAAACTTGAAATCTTTTTATATTTATTCGTCTAAATGTTTTCGACTCCTAGATACGATTAAGAGTCTTAAGTTTCGAGCTTCGGTTTTATTACCATGATAGTCATGGTGTTAACACAAACACACCGAAGTTCGGTTTGGACTAACTAGGTTTGGACTTTGGTGACATACTGCCCATACACATAATTATTCCCGCTTTTATGAAGTCAGTGTTCTGGTTTGGATAATAGGTAAGTCAGTTCCACCTGAAATTTTATATTCCAATCTCAGGTTAGTATCCATTTACCGTCTTTCCATTAAAAAAACAATGTTTTCCTAAACACTGCCTAAAATTTGAAAAGAACCAGTATCATGCTACTTGTAGATTTAACGGTATGTTAGTGGTTGAGAATCCATTTTTAGACATTGGTTATTGAAACATACATATGACCAGTATTTTTTTGTCATAAGACGATTTCAGTTTATAGGCGTTTAACAATCAGGACATACGTTTTATTATTTTCCTTCCAAGCCTAACACATAACACAAAACAAAAAAAAAAACAAAACAAAACCAACAGCGGCCACAGAACAACGATGCACCTATAACATCTATGGTGTGTGTAACCTGCGGTTATGGTTTACCATCAGGGGAGCAGCATGCACTAGCGAGCAGCTAGTGTATTTTGCTATAAAATAAAGTAAGTAAGTAAAAAAAAAAGTATCTTCACGCCCATATCCCCGAAGAGGTAGGCAGAGGTACAACCAAGGCACCCACGACTAGCCGAAACCACTAAGTCCTACATTGTGATAAGTGGCAAGCCTATCGCCAACCGGGCACATTTCCAATCCCGACCAACATTTTTTTGTTAGAAAATTGGAAAAATCCAATTTTCTTTGTGTTGGCCGACCCGAGATTCGAACCCGGGACCTCATGCAGTCAAGTCCAACATCCGGACCGCTATACCACAGAGGCGATTAAATAAGTAAGTAAATAAGTAAGTAAGTAAATAAAAATAAAAAAAATATCTGTTTTCGCGTCGTAGACGCGGAAACAGATACTTTTAAGCTTCTAATTAAACTTTTGTTTAATAATAGATTGAAATAAAAGAAAGATTGAAATAAAAGGATAGATCACGAGTTTTAACATATATTGTGTCAAAATACGAAAAATTATGATAAACTAGGTGAACCAGGCTCTCGTGAAGTTAGAAATATCTTTATTTCCTACAAAACTGTCAAGAAAATGTACGAGAATTGTGAAATATAAAGTTTTCAAGAATACACTCTGGGAGATCGGAAATCAAAAATAAATCTTATAAAAGACCGTGACGATAAAATCGGCCATAACTTTATAGTTCGAAACGATCCCCATTACGATCTAATGTATTTTAAGATGAAATTGTCTGGACTTAAGAATTGGACAGATAATGGCTATCTGATAAATCCTAAGTGGTATATACGATAACTGTGCTTGCGGCGTTGCCTGTATTGTATATCCTGATACTGTAAAACGTGAAATCGGTCGACTTAAGTGCAACATAAAGTGTGTACTACAAAATGCTTTGGTATTGCGGAAAAGTGCAAACCGACTCAATATTTTTTTTTTTAACGTGTGGAAAATCCCCCCGGATACCCACCGCTCTCGGGTGAGAGCAGCAGGTTATGTCGGACTCGAACCGACTAAAAACCACACGATGACCTTCCTGCCGCCCGGCAAGGAGCGAAATGGGGTCGCGTTGGCATTGACCATCTCGAAACCGACTCAATCTACGAAATGGATTGCAAACTAACCTCAGTTTACGTTAATTGAACCATTTAACACGCAAAGATTGGTAATTGGCAAGCATAAACTGTCATTTTCGCAGAGAAAGCAATCCTTAATCCTGGAACCCATAACCCGTCTTCTCAAGGACTATTGATTTTAATTAATTCAAACCCTATCTACAGATAGGTTATTGACTTGCTTTAAGAAACAAATCGAAATATCAATCACGGTTAGCAATTTTCGGTTTAGGACTATTTTATTATCTTTAGGTGTTGGATGATTCTTTGTTTCTATAAATTATTTTTAGCTAACTTCCGCCCTCCGTCCTTGCGGATGTCGGTCAAAAACTGAAAAATTAAGATTCTTTTTTCTACGTATTTTTCTAAGATAGAAAGTATCTTATACATAGTATAATAAGGTATAGTTATACCAAGTTTCATCGAAATCGAACAGTTGGTTTTCACGTGATGCCTGAACATACAGATAAAAAGACAATTTTTTTTTAATCACATATTTGGGTATGGTATCGATCCAGTTACACCCCCTGCTATTTATTTTTTCAATATTTTCAATGTACAGAATTGACCCTTCTACAGATTTATTATTATTATACTTATATAAACCTACAAAAACTCGCTTCAATAGTCATCTGGAAAATAAAAACTCACCTTTAGTGGTAGTGCTATTATTCATCGGGCAGTAAACTATACTGGGCAAGCCAGTATAGTTTACCGCTTTACCTATTCGCCGCCTATTAGCCTCTGTGGTCTAGCTGTTCTGTTGTTGGACTTGTCTGAATGAGATCCCGGGTTCGAATCCCGGGTCGGCCAACAAAAAAAAATGGGTTTTTCCAATTTTCTAATAAAAGAAATGTCAAACGGGATATGTGCCCGGTTGGAGATAGGCCTGCCACCTATCACATTGTGGGACTCAGTATCTTTGGCTATTCGTAGGTGCCCTGGTTGTTCCTCTGCTTACCTCTTCGGAGATATGGGCGTGAAGTTACTACCTTTTCCTGTCGCCGTAATGTCCGTCGCATTTCACACAACTGGTCTAACATGCTGGCCACAGGAAAGCAACCTACCTCTAACATGTATGGTGAAGATAAATGACTGAAATTTCAGACTTTCACCAGTTTACGAAATTCAAAGTCTAACATTTCATTTCTTACATTACTAACATAATCCTTTCATAACAATGAAGTAAATATTCCTGTTGTCATAATGACTATGACATCAGTTCGAAAAAAAAAAAAAAAAGAAAAAAGACAAGCCCGCTGAGTTTCTTTCGCCGGATCTTCTCAGTGAGTGGCCGCGTTCCGATCCGGTGGTAGTTTTTAGAATTATATAGACGCGTTACAAGAATCTGTATATGGATCTACGTAATAAAAGCTATTTTGAATTTGAATTTGAATTTGAATTTGAATGGTAGAGTTGCCGGTAGACATGACCTGGCACCCTGGCTATAGGACAGTGACACATCAGGTAAGCCGCGGTCTTATTTTCTGTCTTTTGATATAAAATAAGAAATACTTAAGAAAACATCGGATAATAATTTAGTTGGTCAGTTTGATGTGCCAAACAAAAATCGAAAAAATAATTCTATACTGACGATAATGACTTAGGATACAATATAGATAGGATTTTAGGATAGGATAGGATTTAGGATTCTGCAACAGGTAAGAAGGTTAGCACAATTTAACAACTTCTTGTTATTCTTAAACCTCTTGTATCTCGAAAGCGATCTAGAATGAGTAGATTGGAAATAATTGTTGGTGCTAAAATGAGAATCGGCATGCACCACTGGAAGATGGATGAAAGAAAAAATTAAAGGTGTCAAAGCAGATAATATACAATGGGAATGTGGATAGATGTAGGTGCCCGGAGAGACCTAGGTTGACATTCCACGATCAAATCGCTCTAGGGCAGCGGTCGGCAACCTTTTGGCAGGCAAGGGCCACAAGGGGGCTAAATTAACTAAGGGAGGGCCACACTTGTAATATTTACCCTAGAAACCAAATATACCTACGTATACGGCCATGTTCCATAGAAAAAATGAAAATGGGCGGAAAGAAGCGTGATCTACACTAAACGCCATATATGATACGGAAGCGCGGAATGTCCATGAATTTATTTTGATATTTATAACTTATTTTCGAGACACGCATAAAGAAAGTCGGCGGGCCGCATGGGGCCCGCGGGCCACGGGTTGCCGACCGCTGCTCTAGGGTGTTATCCGGGAATGGTGGTAAGAATCTACGACACTGGCAAGTGTGTATAAAAAGGGTAAAGTATGTGAAGGAAGCCAGAAAGGCCTGCAAAGATCGTGAGATTTGTCGATACGTTTTGTTTTCCACGTAAGAGACTTGGCATAAAGATATTTATGGTTGTAAATGAAGAGAAAAAACTTAAATATACTTATTTATTAAATTTTATATTGCACAAGTTTTACTGTTGTTGTAAAAAATGGTTGATCGCTTTTATTTAAAAAGGTATACTGACCTTAAGTACCGTCGGTAAACAGTACGAAAGTTTTACCTAGTAACATGAGGTAAAAGTTGAAATGCCGTTAGCAGCGTGTTTTTAGACAATAACAGCCTAAATTAAAAGAGGACAGACGAAAATCGTTCAATTAGGAGCTATCGACAGATGAAGGAAATGGGGTTAATACAGTTTTCTCTTAACGAAGCTCCTTGGGGACTGAAACGCCTTTTGACTTATTAAAAATTAAATATGCCTGGTTACTTAATGAGTTTCGAAATAAATAACTTTACTTGAGATAAATTTTATTTTTCAATATTTCCTTGAGAGTCAGGATATCCATTTCCTAAAGCGTTATATATTTTACATTTGTTTCTTATTTCACATTTACGGTATTATTTTATTAATTTGACATTTTACTGGCTTGCCCAGTATAGTTTACCGCCTTAAACTAAAAACTCTTTTAAATTAAAAACTCACCTTTAGTGGTAGCGCTATTATTCATCGGGCGGTAAACTATACTGGCTTGCCCAGTATAGTTTACCGCCTTACCTATTCGCCGCCTATTCGCCTCTGTGGTCTAGCTGTTCTGTTGTTGCACTTGACTGCATGAGGACCCGGGTTCGAATCCCGGGTCAGTCAACAAAAAGAAAATTGGTTTTTTCCAATTTTCCAACTAAAAAAAAATGTTGGTCGGGATTGGAAATGTGCCCGGTTGGCGATAGGCTTGCCACCTATCACATTGTGGGACTTAGTGTCTTCGGCTAGTCGTGGGTGCCTTGGTTGTACCTCTGCCTACCTTTTCGGGGATATGAACGTAAAGATCCTTTTTTTTTTATTTCAAAACCATGATTTTTTATATAAGAGATCAGCGAACACACACAGAGCTCCTTTGATGATAAGAGATGACCGTTGTCTGTAGACACCATAGATGTTACAGATGCATCGCTATCCTATTTCGTAGGTCTTCCAGGTAGCGTACCTTCTGGACCAGAACATGATGTGATTATGGCGGCAGTAAAATGTAAGGCGGTGGATACCCTACCCGGAAGTTACTGCTCATTACTGTTCCCACCTATGTTCTTGTTAGTAATTATTTATATTTAAAATATGCGCGTATTAGGACTACTTAACTTTTTTAGGGGAATCGTTTATTTCTTTTGAAAACGAATAATTTTCAACTGTTTCAATTTACATTTTTTTGTTCAATATGTTAACCAACTTCTCCGTCATTTCCGTTTCTAAAAAAAATCAAAAGCTATTTTTTCATCAAGAAATACTTATTTTTTGTACTACTTACTTAAAGAAATCGAAGTCGCTTTCTGCAATTTAACTATTCTGAAATAATTATAAACGTAGAGTTTCTTTTGACAATGAAAAAAACAAAGTTTTTTTTCCAATTATCTCTAGATAACTAAAAAGCTGAATCAGATTAGTAAACAAACACAATGTAGATTAACCGCAAATAAATTGGTAGAACCGCAGAATATTTATTCGCAATCAGAGCGAATTCGCATTGTAAATCTCTAATAGGGTGGTGTACCTTTGAAATCTGTTAGATCCCATAAATTGATCTCGGTTGGCCGAAGCCTGAATCTCTTTAAAATACTTAACTGTACAACAGCTTGTTGTTCGCAGCTTCGTCCGCGTGCTGTATATAAATCCCTCGTAAGAACCTATTGAGGTTACCGGCACTAGAAGTAGACTACATAATTTTCACACTAAATCTTAGAATCAATTTCTCGCCTCGTTGGTCAAGAGACTAGCGTACACGCCTAACTCCACCGACTAATCGCGAGGCTCGGGTACGATTCCCGATGGGGGTAGGCATTTGTGTGATGTACATTTAGATGTCTGTATTTTCAGGTTTGGGTGTATTTTAAATTTATTTTGTTTGGGGTTAGGTTCGATGTATGTAATTTGCAATCGACATATTATTATTAACTTATTTGTTGTTACCAAATTTCTCATAAGTAAACCACTTGATTAACATACACGCTTTTGGTTTATTATATTAAGCAAGTCGCCTCTGTGGTCTAGCGGTCCGGGTGTTGAACTTGACTGCATGAGGTCCCGAGTTCGAATTCCGGGTCGACCGACAAAAACAAAATTGGATTTTTCCAATTTTCTAATAAAAAAAATGTTGGTCGGGATTAGAAATGTGCCCGGTTGACGATAGGCTTGCCACCTATCACATTGTGGGACTTAGTGTCTTCGGCTAGTTGTGGGTGCCTTGGTTGTCTGCCTACCTCTTCCGGGATATGGGCGTGAAGATACTTTTTTTTTATATTAAGCAAGGATTTTTAAAGGATGGAGGGTTTAATCCTTTTACCACTGCTGGTGTCTTAACAGAGCGAGGGCGACCGTTTTTTTGTGTTCCAAACTTGAGTCATTATATCGTTTAATGGTACGTATAAATGAATCTTCTAGTAAAATTCAAATTTTTCAGTGGGTCAAAAATTTGAGTTGTTGTGTAGCGCGAAAACCACGACGCAGTCTTCTTTAAGCGTCCACTCCACATTTTTAACAAGACGTCAAATTAGAAAAAAATTACGTACCTTCAGGTGCGGTTCAGTTGCTGGACTTGGCTGCATGCGGTCCCGGGTTCGAATTTAGTTTACTTAACACACCGATGGGCGCAAGTAGTCGAAAGCAAGGGAGAAACATTGGCTGTCAGTTTGGACATAGCGAAAGCCTTCGATCGGTTGTGGCACAAGGCGTTTCTATCGAAGTTCCTTTTCACGGTCTTCCTGAAAAATTATGCAAATGGGTCACTAGTTTTTGACGGGGCGTAGCATCAAGGTCGTTGTTGACAGTGTGTGCTCGGAGTCCAAACCTGTCAATGCTGGTGTTCCCCAAGGCTGTGCGATTTCGCCTACTTTGTTTCTTCTGCATATCAATGACATGTTGCAAATTAGTGACACTCATTGCTATGCAGACGCCACTACTGGGGAAGCCTCATAATTTGGCCGACATAATATATCGCGGGAACATGTCATCGAGATCCGAAACCAACTTGTGTCTAAAATTGACAATCTTTTATCTGAAATTTTGTTTTGGGGCCAGCAAAATCTGGTGCAATTTTACCCTAACAAGACACAAGTTTGAGCGTTTTCCGCTAAAAGGACTCCCTTTGTCGCATCTCCTCGATTTGAGAGCGTTTCCATTTCTGCCACAGCCTGCATTAGTAACTCGGCGTTGACATTTCGAGTAATGTTTAATTTCGTGGTCATCCGGAGGAGAAGGCTAAAATAGCCTCTAAAAAACTTGGTGTGCTCAGTAAAGCGAGACAGTATTTCAAGCCGACCCATCGCTTACAATTATATAAAGCGCAAATTCGGCCTCATATGGAATACTGTTCTCAACTCTGAGCAGGGCCTCCACAGTACCAGCTCCTTCCGTTTGACCGCATTCAACGTAGAGCAATTCGAATTGTCAATGACTGGGCAATTACCAACCGGCTTGATTCTTTAGCGTTGCGTAGAGATGTTGGGTCACTCAGTGTTATCTACCGCATCTATCATGGGGAATGCTCTGAGGAGTTGTTTGGTTTAATTCCAGCCGCTGATTTCCACCTTCGGACATCGTCAGAGCTTTAGGTATCATGCCCATCATCTCGATGCGTGGAGGTCTACAACTGTGCGATTTCGAAGACATTTTTTACCCCGTATAACACCTTTGTGGAATCAGTTACCGAGGGCGGTATTCCCAAACGATTATGACTTAGGTACCTTCAAGAAAAGAGCGTACTCATTCCTGAAAGGTCGGCAACGCATCTGTGATACTCCTGGTGTTGTGGATATCCGTGGGCGGAGGTGACCACTTTCCATCAGGTAACCCACTTGCTCGTTTGCCTCCTCTTCTATAAAAAAACATTTTTTTGTACGTACCTTCCTTTCTTTCTTTAGGTTTTGGCATTGACGTAAGTATTTTGCAATTAGTCAAGTAGAAATTTGCAACAATTTGCATCAAATTTACCAAAATCGGGATTCAATTATTATTACTCATAAGTCGTCAATAAGTCATGTCAGGGCTTCATTACTCAAGCTTATGTAGTAAGATTTAGGGGCAACGAGGAAATTCACGATACGCTAATTTCTTCATGATCATATCATTTGTGCACTTTCACTGAACAAAATTGTACAAAATGCTACCAAAATTGACTAATTTCACTCAATATCAACACGAGATTCTATATTTAAGAAAACACTTTGGTCATTTTTTCTGTCGATGGCGCCAAAACTCACGTCATGGTACGTACGTGAGTCTTGGCGTTTATTTTTATAAATGATCCTAAATTTAAATTAAGAAACGTTTTTATAGTCAGTATTTGTAATTGC
>NJDC01005014.1:21001-46975 GCA_002245475.1 Calephelis virginiensis
CCGCTCCCACCGAGCCCGAGCCCGACGTACGCCGCAAGTCCGTGGACAACGTCGCCAACATGCAAGCTTCCGTGTCCACCGGGGATCTCACTTACGGGTGCGACCATTTGTAATATGTTCAACATTTTGTCACTCGGTCGTACAGGCAACAAGAAGAACACTTTGAACTCGACTGCTGAACCATTGCCGAGATTTTTAGCCACTGGCTCCGATGCTCAATACGAGTATTCGTTTCTTGCCAGGTTCTATGTGTTATACGTGATGAAGATAATATTTTTATCATCAAGGTTTAACATTCTTCAATAATCTTTCACTGACACTCAGTTACAGTTGGATCTAATCGTGCTAATTGTCCGTTTTAGATTGTTCGTATTAGAGATGTCTAATAATTAATATCTCTAGACAAATGACAGAAGTTGATCTAACCCCAAAGTGAGCAAACCATATGTTTGTATCATGTGTGTCAGTAAACGGTTCCACAAAATATATACAGATAGAAAAGGCAGTCTCGTATGGAAAGAGTAACTAATGTGGAGGAAGCTAGGCCGGTCTGTACGTATGTATGTATATGTACCGTTATATATTTTGTGACAATACCAAATGTACGAATTTATTCATGTAACATAAAGGTATTGTATTGGTGTCAGGTCTCGCGATGAGGAGGGCGCGGGCAGCGAGAGCGGTCGCGGCGTGGAGCGAGCGCCGGAGTGGGTGCCGGACATCGCGGCGCCGGCCTGCATGCGGTGCGCCGCGCACTTCACCGCCTTCCGCCGTCGGCACCACTGCCGGAACTGCGGTCAGTGCCCACCGCTGCCCACTGCTGCCCCCCGGGACAGGGCAAATCCGATTATAAAATTTACATTTGTCATTTTTCAACAAGAATTTTTCACAATGTATTTGCGATTGCGAATGATATATAGACGCTGCGGTGTTGAAGTGATGTGATTATTACCCTGTTACTATATATATACGTGACCCTTTGCATTCTAAGTTGTAGACGCTAGGACTAGGGCAGATAGGATACAGGGCACACCTCGTGAATTAGTTTCACTTAACAGCGACAATTTTACTTGCGGCGCGTCCACCATCCCGGTAGGTTTGCGGGCGACAATCAAGCGGTGACAAGATTCGATGCGTAGTGAGACCGTCCTCTCTAGGGATTAGAGGGAAAGGGGTGAGACGGGTGAGGTATCGGGGAGGACGGTACTGATCAAACGCAAACAATATAACATATATAGTGATATTAATATTGGGAGCGGAGAGAGATGGCTAGACTGATTTACTTTTACCTTCATATGAATAAACAAACCAGTGTAGCCAATATTTAAATCGATATTATAGTCTGTGTCACAGCGTAATAAAAACATAAAAACTATATTTCAAAATTTAACCTTAAAATACTTTAGTGTCTGTTTATTTAAAAAAATGTAAAAATTTACTAAAACTGCTATTGTAAAATATTTTAATGATTTATTACTAATTAAAAAATAATATATCTTTAGTGTATGCTCCATTACATGTATGAACGTTCATAATGCATTTTTCTTCGTCAACTGTTGTACGCGAGAACAAGCGTAAAATACGTAGAAATGGCTGAGTAAAATTAAAATTGCGTTTCTTTTCAGGGAAAGTATTCTGTGCCTCGTGCAGTTCAAACTCAATACCTCTCCCGAGATACGGTCAAATGAAACCTGTTCGTGTTTGCGAGGAGTGTCACCAGTCTGTGGGCTACAATGGACGACGACAGACCTCGCACTACCGGTGAAATCTTTTTATATCAATAAATATGCATAATCAAATCTATTGTCCTCAAAATAAAGTTCATTTTTATGTACCACCAATGTAAGCTTTTAAACGCCTTGGAAAATTATTGAAGATCCTTTTTTTAAATGTTTAAGAAATTAATAATGACATCTGTGATAGCTTGATCGTGTAGTTAAAGTGAGATAGTGTTTGAGTGTTGTATTTTATCGATATTCGTATTATACTATCGAATGATAAATAAAACTAGAATTTATATTTATGTTATGTTATGTTGCAATATACTGACATAAATTTTTTTGTCATTTTCAGTGAAAAAATAATAGTTTATAATTAATTTAATTTTCGTGGCGCAATAATTTCTTTTTGTTGTTTTATTATCTATACAAATTTGATTTTCTCACATTCATTTGCAAAAAAATGTTTTTTTTTTTAATATAACATACAGATACAACCCGACTTCAAATGCCGACATAAAGAAATAGTAGGTAATTTACAAAATGATTTAGCTTATTATCAAAGTATTTATGTAGCTAATTATCAAATGTAATAAGTGTTTTATTGGAGTTATACTAGTAAATATTTTGTAATATTTGTCAGTTGTAGATAATAGCCATACCGATATCGATAAAATGCAACAGCTAATCTCTATTTTATTCACATTGTAAAGCCAAGAAATATATCAAATTTAAATTAGTACCAAACGCAAATTTGTTCAGTCTATTGTATGATTTAAACACAGTAAAATATCACAAACGAAACGTGTTGAATTAGTTGAAATTTTTTTACGACAGGTTTCTATGGAACTGTCCTAACATTTACAACCCCTGTGGAATTTATAAACATCACTAGCGTTATTGGTGTCCCGTTAGTGACAGAAAAAATTTGTGTGTCATTTAAACGCAGTGCCGTTAATTAGCGCTTATTTTTTATGATGTTTTTTTTTCGTTTGAAAAAGTTAAATTACACATACTTTTAAATAAATAATAGTTTGGTTGAAATAGGAAATAAATATACAATTGAAAAAAAAAACAATGATTGTTGAAAAAATAAATACAGAATTAAATCAAGTGTTATTGAATATGATATTGTTGAATTTTAAGAAAACAATTGAAATTTTGTATACCGTAGTATAATAAATGTAATAAAACACAAATATCAGACATGGCATGCGAATAATAATTGAAATTCTGCCGATTTCGATTTACTAGACTTTGACTATCCTAGTAATTTTTTCCTATAAAATTATTATGTGATATTTAAATAAAATTCCAACATTACTAACAAGAGTATACTATTTTGGAGTTAGTGATTAGGGATGTGAAAAATTTTAGGCAAAGTAATTGGTAAAAGACGTATAAGTGTAAGAATTTACTTCAAAACTTTTAACTATCATAAACTTTGTTACTAACTTAAATATTAAAGTGTTGTTGTAGAATGTTGTCACTTCATTGCGAATAGATCCTAAATTGCAAATTCGTAGTTTTAGGTTGCGGCCGATGAGACATCAGTAGCACTATGACAATGTATGGCGTCGTTTCCGCCTGTAGCAGACGTCTACCATGTGTCGGATGCACCATGTGCAACATCATAAACTGTTACCTTGCACATTTGAAATATAACGATAACAAAAAGCATGAAATATTAATAGCAATACTATAAAATAACCAAAACTAGTCACTTTCTATTACGTCATTTTCAAATAGTTAAAACGTAAACCTCAAAAAAAAATATGTAAAGTTAGAATAATGAAAAATTATTTGCACAACTAAATTATATTTTTAAGTTAAACATTGCAATATTTGAATTATGATAGTGACTGATTTTATAAATGTTGGTGTGCTCAAGAAAATGTATCCACACTCATTCATCATTCATTAAAATGTATGGAACATTTTCATACTTGTGATAATTATCGCGATTACGTAACATGAACTTGCACTTTCCTACAAACCCAGTTTGTTGTTTTCGTAGGATCTTAAAACTTTATACACTTCCTCCAATATCGTATGCTCAAACTACTAACCCTTATCTAGAAATACGATGAATTGTTAAAATTGTATTTTCCACATTGACTGATGTTAAAAATATCGACTAATATTAAGTTTTCAATTTTGATAAGTAGCTCTCTATATTATCTTTATTATTGCTACGAATTGATTATATGTTATATTGATATATTTTTATGACTAACAACATTTAAACTGATTTTTAATGAAATATGCCATGTGTGTGTTGACGACTAATCAACACTGTTAAAATTAAAGTTTTTAATTAATTTATGTATCAACATGTGGTTTCAGTCACTTGTATTAGACATTTGAAATTGCTTCACGTTTACGTGCGCCACAAAATATATTTAAATAACAATTCAATCATAGCATATTCTTCTTTGTGGATACTTTTAACTTCATTGAGCCATTTATAACATACTTAATACTTGTAGCATACTTAAACGATATGTTATAAACAGTAAACAAACTTTTTTATCGGATATACTATTTATATTACGGATTTGTACTTAAATAAAAAAAAAATGTTTGTATATTATGATTGGCACGGTTAAATGGCGAATAAAAATATATATTTAATGAAAAAAACACTGAAATGTATCAAGTTTACTGGTACTGTTTTAATTTGTTGTTGAAATTAATTTTAGAATATAAATTTATGACATTACAATAAGAAAAAAGTATCTTCACGCCTATATCCCCGAAGAGGTAGGCAGATGCACAACCAGGGCACCCACAACTAGCCGAAGACACTAAGTCCCACAATGTGATAGGTGGCAAGCCTATCGCCAATCCCGAGCAACATTTTTTATTAGAAAATGGGAAAAAAACCCATTTTCTTTTTATTGCCCGACCTGGGATTCGAAACGGGTCCTCATAAACTCAAGTCCGACACCTGGACCGTTAGACCACAGAGGCGAATAAGAAAAAAAACTATTTTTAATTTATAAAGTAATTTCTAAGTGTCGTAATAAATATTGATAGCACAATAAAAGTATCATAAGAACAGTAAAATCTTGTAAATATATTTACGTTTAAATGTTGGTAGTCAGAAATAAATCAAAATTGAAATTTCCCCAAGTAGACTTGTTCACATAGAAAACTATTTTTAAGAATTTTAAAAACAATGTTTATATTTTTAGCGTTAAATAACATGTTATGTAAAGAAAGATTCCATAATTTTTATATCGATGGTGTTAGATTAGATAGTTAAGAATATATAAAATAATAATGTATGTACATATTGTAAAGTTTGAATATTTCTATTTCGTATCTACCCGCATATAGTCGATAGTTGTTCCATAGCTTTTTGCATGATTCATACTGATGATATATACTAATTTTGAAGATATTGCGCTAAGATACAATGATACTGTTATAATCTTGTAAAATAAATGTCAGATTTATAATATCTGTGAGTTTTTATTATCCGGCATTGTTTTTTTTTTTTTCGAGATAGATAAGGCTAGTCAATGTTTTTTACCGCCTCGTTGTTCAAAGGGCTGGCGTACACGCCTAAAGCCACCGATCAACTGCGAGGCTCAGGTTTGATTCCCAATGGGGCAGACATTTGTGTGATATTTGTTTTGAACAACAATAATTTTTGAAATTATTCCACATTCTATATTGTTAAAGCCTAGATGATGGACCAATTATTTATTTTTTATGTAACATCCATTATTATAGAATAATCATGTGAGGGCATTGATAAAGGATTTACAAAAAAATAAAGATCTTTATATTCAAATTGTCGATTAAAAATTTCACTTGTCAGTATCAATCAACAGATCGCACTCAAGATCGAAACAGCACTCCAATGCGAGAACTTAAAAGCAAACAACAATCACCAAATAATATTTAGGGCTCAAGTTTTTCCCACTAAACCATCCCCATTATTTTTTCTGCATTATAATTAACAAACACAGCGTGATTAATTAAATATCACAGTTACTCAAGTAAACTTAATATACACCCAAACTTAGAGAATTTCTACTTATTTATAACATTTAAAATAATGTAATAATATACAGAAATAAAATGACATAAAACATTATAGGTAAAGTGCGACACTGATTTCTAGAGACGAATAAAAGATAATAAATCACAAGCAAAATGGGAAAAGCGATAGTTGTCGGGCTTATGTCGCAAACGGTAGCTTAGTTATTGAAGTCTGTACGTACACTGCACATATTCCATGACGAAGGAGTGGTGGTTTGAATGCATACGTAGATCACACTTTAAATTTTGCGTAACATAAAGAAACAACATGTTATGACCAAAATATGTTAATTGTTATCAAAATCATCTCCTTTACATTTTAAACATTTTTTTATGCGATCGAACCATTTTTTAAAGCAGGACCACAGATTGGAGGAATGTTTTCTACGTGCTGATTGAACGCTATCACTGCCTCTTCGGAGTTGGTAAAAGTAAAACCTCTCATCAAAACTTTGATTTTGGGAAGAATGCAGAAATTACAGGGTGCTAGGTTGGGGTTACGCGCAGGATGAGTGACGAAATGTACTTTTTCGGAAGCTAAAAATTACTTTGTTTTGTTGGCCGTGTGTGAAGAAACGTTATCATGGTGTTGGAGAATGCGGCTTTTGGGTCGTTTTTCGCGAACTTTTTCTAACACCCTGGGATGGGATTCGTAGTTGAATAAAAAACTCAATAATTTTTGGAGTTTACTCCTTAAGAAACGATTTGAGTTATAAGGCCCGGTACGGAAATTTTATGAGGAATAAAATCAAGTGTAACACGAAAAGTTGAGGCGTTACGTAGAAAGAGACAAACATATGTAAGTCGTACCGCTTCAGTCCTTCAGTATTTTTTTCTCCTTCAGGTCTGAAGATCTCGCCCGACAAAAGACGAGTCGCCCCGAGCGGGTCGTAATTCGGCTCCGCCCTATGGCTCCGCCACAGTTGAGTTACGTATGACATTGACATTAGTTGAATAATTTAAAACGCAGTCGCCTTGTTATCTATATTATTTTGTAACATACTTTATGTAATACGCTTTATTGAAGTAATATAAATAATCCGAATAATTACCGATATATGTTTGTTTCTCTTATCATTTTAGCAGATGCGTTCATTTACCCTTTTTTTCTATTCGATATATATCATAATTATCGTTCTTAAGGAGTAAATTCCAATCGTGCGTCGTAGCTGACACACACACACTTTTTTTTAACAACGTTTCTCTCCTGTCTCACTTTTGTTGACCTGTTCTCATTTTCAAACACCCATTCACAAGATAGCTATATTTTTTCAGGTTCAAAATAATAAATTCACGTTCGTGTCCTGTGATAATGTCATAAACAGCGTTAGAATGTCCGTGATCGTACTTCAATAGCATCTATGAGCACCATTCCACGCAAGCCCGTTTCGGCTCCGCTGTCAGTTCAGGAGGGATCCAACGACAACAAAGTTACTGAACTTGCAATTCTTCGTGTAAAATCTTCTGAATGTGATTCATACTAATCCCCAATAGTCCTCGAATTGTCTCATAGGTAATCCGGGGGTTTCCTTCAATTAAATCTTTTCGACTTAATTCTATTTTCGTTGCGTACGTAGAACTTTGATGTGTGATAAAAAAACAATCGATAAATTATTTCCCGCCAATTGTTTTTTTTATTACTAAGAAGTTTGCAACGTTTTAAAAGATATAACATTCGAAATTCAAATAGTTCCGATTAGCTAGAAGTGCAGAACTTTTAGTGAGCCCTATGTATAAATAAAATATACTTCGTCATTTTGAATTCTTGTTCCTTTGTATGTTTGTAGGAAAACTACAAAACCAATTTAATTACCACGAAAAACGCCAAGCTTTTTGCGCCAAGCCAAGGGAACGCGGATCCGCGCAATCCAGTTATACTGCAGCATTAAAGTCGGGGCATACCAGAGGTTAAGTCTTTAAATATTTTTTCTATTTGAAAGTTTGCATTTTCAATTTGAATTTAAATTTGACCAAGTTCTGAGCAATGGTTTTAAGTTATAGCTATCTATGCGAGGGTTGATTGAAAAGGCGATAATCACACCGATCGCGACTCACATAATTTCCATCAGTTCGTATCAGGCCTCCACGTCGTGCGTCTTCTTCAAATCAATATCATAATCAATATAAAATTATATTAACACTTTGACTGTCCCAATAATATAGTTGCTTCTCCATTACCAAATGTCCAATACGTTAGTTCAAATGCATTAAATGTAATGTCGGTATGGTGTTATTAATTTATATATTTTGTAAACATTTAACATCAATTATCTCAAAATTGAGACATAACGCCTTCAACTACTCACGTCTTCAATTATGTTGTGATATTATAATCAACGCGATATACTACACGCATTTCATGTTATGTACGGTCGTATCGAGCAAGCTTACGGATTAAACGATACCACTGGGGTATCGATACTTTACTCGATACTGGTATCGGTCGTCAAGTATCGATACTTACTAGTATAGTATCGTTTTTGGAAAATTTTGAGTGAAAACCGTGACAAGTATTAGTATTCTTTATTGAAAACTACTAATAACATTCTAACATAAAATAATAATTTTTGAGATACTCTCGACCATGAATGTCGCGGGTAAACGCTAGTACAACACGTCACCTTCAAAAAAGTTTATGAAAAAAGTTCGTTTTCGTGGTGCTGCTCAAAAAAATCAGCATTTGTAAATGTCTTCCGGTTAAACTTTTGCGGGCATAGCTTAACAAGCTTGTCAACTGCCAAGGCTGCTAACTACACAAAACTAAGCCTAGGATGCGTTCAGAAACTTACATTTAGGATAAAACTTTTTTTTTTTCAATGTTAAAAGATAAACATCCATAATGTTAATTTAAATAAACCTTAAAATTATATTCGTCATATGACTTTTAATCGATACCTACTCGATATTTCATTTCAAAGTATCGATACTAAAATGTACTTGGTATCGGATAAAAGTATCGAGTACCTATTTGGATTTATTCGTATCGTTTCATCCCTAAGCCAGCTACCCAGTGCATTACATGTCAAGTGTAATCATTCGCATCGCTCGTCTAGCCTTTATAATTATCAATAAATACTACTAATAAAATATCAATTAATCATTTTATTGTAATTTTAAAATAAATAAATATTAAATGTTTAATTTTAATAAGTGTTTATATCATAGAACTTTATATTAAACCTACCTATAATAATTACCTATAATAATTGTTACCTGCAGCTTCGCTCCCGTTCTCGCAAGAACCCGTTATGCGATCGGGATTAAAAGTAGCTTATATGTTAATCCAGGTTACAATCCATCTGTGTTCCAAATTTTAGACAAATCCGTTCAGCCATTCGAGCGTGAAAGAGTAATAAACATACACACATCCTTACAAACTTTCGCATTTAAAATATTAGTAGGATTATCAGCAAGTCGTGAAAAGTATCGTTATTTTAATTATCATTTAGTTATCATAATTATCATCAAAAGTCTAGGACGCTGGTGAAAGCTCTACATTCTTTATGGTCCTTCGAGCATTAACTATCTTTGGATTTCATCAAACGGTAAACAAATCCTGGACAAGTGACCCAGTGTACCTCAAGCAGCGCTGCGTGCTTCCAAATTAGCAAAAAGCTTCCGAAGTCTCTACCAACAATTTGCACCCAGATCAACCCAAATTCCAGGAGTCGAATTCGCAGGCTGGTATGACGTAGCGTGACACTAAGTGAAGCATTTTTGCGCTCTGTTTGAAATACGTGTTTATAAAAGTAAATATTTCAATTTGTTAATAATATTTAAAATGCATCAACAATTTAAGCCTTAACTCCCTTATATTAAAATTTGGCCGTTCTTTTCTAAGCGACCCTGTTTAAAACAATACATATAACTACTTAAATAGATGTTGAAATTAATTCAGTAAGCACCCGAAGCCGGAAATACAGAAACTACTCGAACGGGAAGGAGGTCATTCAAATTCATTGTATTATTTGAGTTATACGTACGCAACAGCAGCCGTATGCCGCGGGGAGACGCTGGATACAAGCGGCTGGTGTCCGTGACTTGTGGTGCTCTTTGGGGGAGGCCAGCAGCGGACGTCCTCCGGCTGATGATGATGATAATGATAGCTGACACATAAGGCAGTGGCTAGAGAGCCAAAGAGCCCGGGCCAGTTTCTGCCCAGCACTCGACCACCTGCAGTCTCGTTGTTAATGATCTATTAAGTCTATGCTCGCCTCTTACCAGCTGCTAGGCTGGGATGCAGATGGTGTATTTTACACAGGGGACCGGACCTACACGGAAAAAGATATTGGCGCTTCACTCTAATATCCACCTTAAGAAATCATTTATTTATTGAGAAATAAATAAACAAATAATATAGGTACTAAGGTAGTCAACAACATTTCAGTGTACGTGAACAATACATAGGTTTCACATAGTTAAACTGTTAACATAAATATCAATTATCTCAACATCTACAAATTAACCGCCACATAATCTCTATTATCTTCATTAATAAAACCAATTAATTGATAATGAACCGCGGTATTCAATTCATCGATAGTTAGCATAATTTAGTACCTTTCCAATTTGTTAATAGTTCTTGCCCACGGCTTCGTACTCGTATTAAAGTCAATTACGTCACCAGGGGGGTCCCACGTGATGCTATTACTTGTATTGATATAAATAGTCAACGTCCTTTTTTCATACAAATCTGCAAGTGGGTCACCTAATGGTAAGAGATGACCACCACCCATGCACAACCGCAACTATCAGATCACAGATGTTTTAGGAGTATCGCAGATGCGTTGCAATTTGCAAACCTTTCAGGAATGAGTACACACTTTTCTTGAAGGTACCTATATCATAAATCGCTGGTAACTGTTTCGATAAAGGTGTCGAACGATGTAAATCAGAATCACACGGTAGAAGTTCGCTGTGCAACAAGGTGGTGAGGGTGAATTTTACACACACACACACACACACACCACATATTTATTCCGACTCTCAATGACTAGAGAAACATTGGACCAGCCAAAGTATAAAGCGTCACATTAGTATAGTCTGCATAGATAAATGTTACTTAATTGTAACATGTCATTGATATATAGAAGAAACAGCGTGGGAGAAAGTACACAGCCAGCATTGACAGGCTTAGACTCAGACCAAGCACCATCAACAAAGATCTTGATGCTCCGCTCTGGGGGCTGATTGCTATCTTTTTAGTGATGATCACTGGGTAAAGTGTACATCAAACAGCTGTCAAATGACGTGTTTTGAGTTTGCTATCTCTATTGTATTTCTGTTTGTCACTGTAAAACACGTCATTTGACAGCTATTTCATCTACATTCTACAGTGATCTGTCACTAAAAAGATACGCAATCAGCAACCTGATTTCTTTGCATAAAATCATTAAAATCACAGCTATTTTGAGTTAAAAACGGAAAGTAGAATAAAAAAAACTCTTTTTTTGAAATAACTAATGTTGTGTACGTCTATAGACTTTTACAACGTCACCGGGCTAATGGGCGAGCAGAGTGCTCAGCCAGAAAAATAGAAAATAAATCGTGTCCATACTACTTAAATAACACTTAGGTACGCGACCTGTAAATTTAACCTGTTAAGATGTTTATTGAATTTTGACAAGAATAAACACAAGACGAACAACACAAATTGATTTAACAACAAAATAAATTATATGCTATGGCTGTATGGCTGTGGGTATCAGCAGAGATTAGTAATTATATATATATATATATGTTGTCTTTGGTATTAGTAAAGGATGCTTTATTGACACTTAAATAGAGAACGAAATAAATATAATAAAAAAACGAAAAAAAAATATATCGTATAAAAGCATCGTAAAAATTTACCCTAATCATTTTTTCCTAACGCGCCAAAAGAAGTATAACTTCAAAAAATGTTATTGTTAAATATCTTTCGTCGCTGCAACGAAGTTGAAGAAGAAGAACGAGAGCAAGTTGGATAACCTGTTAGCACAACTAGCCATTATCACAATGCCGCCGCGCAATCACTATTGAGTACATAAGGCTAATTAATGGAAACGGAATCGCAATGTTCAATAACATTGATCAGGGTTAATTAGCTTAAATCAGGATGCTTTATTCAGCTTATCTGGTATGTTCATAATGTAACATTCGATGTTGGCATATCCTATTTTCTTCTTTTTCCTTTTTAATTAATTAAGTATTTTATCAATTAATTGCCATCGAATATCGATTTTGTTTTGTTTTATGTGTGTTATCATAGAAAATATTTGGCTTAACAATATTTGATGATCCTTTTACTGCTTACTAACAAGTAAGCAGGTGCTTGACATTTGGTCTTTTAAATTTTGTGTACTAAGATGTCAAATCTTATTTTGGATTAAGTTCGTTTTTTGGAATCTTACTGAGTTTATAGTGGATATGTGCCTACATTATAACAAGCGTATTTCAAAAAAAATAAGTGTCTATCGTTGAAAAAACCACTACGTTGAAAAAAACACTAGTAGCTATTATAGCTACTAGTGTTTTTTGTACGGAATAGGAAGCCCAACAATCAGATATATCTCTTGATGGTATAAAATACACAAGTATTGCAGATGTATTTTGATGATATTGGAAGGCAAACAAGCAGACGGATTTCCTGATGGTAAGAAACTCACCAGAGACACCAAAGGTGGTAATGGTGTGTTGCCGACCAGAAGTCAGGCAGAAGTCCAATTTTAGGCCTCGAGGAAGTAAGTTTAGAGGGTATGCTACCATTGCTACCTTATCCTCCGAACCAGAATACTTCAACAGCAAGGACTGACGTTATGGCGAAAGAAATTGTGTGTGTTGTGTAACCCTTCCATACTGAAATACTCGTAGTAATAGTCATGACATAAAGTAGGTAAAAACTTTTAGAAGCCCTTTCTTTTGGTAACCGTGTTGCAATGTTACAATATGTACTTTTTTACTTTTTCGGAATAGTTTAAAACTGTGAATGATTTTACTTTTCTTATTACTCTTAAAAGTCTAATACCTACATATACGTAATACCTGTTAAATCAAGGGTTCAAAATCATTCTAAATTTACGGGCGATATTTTTATTTTTTTATGTCAAGTGGAATGATCCTGCTTCCTACTTTTTCACATACACATCTTTGTGAAATACATTCTCGTTAAACACATAACCCTTGCTATCAGCCGGTGTGAAAAAAAAGCATTTTACTTAAAATTAAAGACTACGAATTCAACTTTATCATGACATATTGTCTTAACCTAGAACTTATTTAGAATAGAGTTCCGGTTTTTTTCGTTATAAGATGTGTTTTAAATGTTAAAAGAGATAAACACCACCTGGTTTTGGATCCTTTCAATGAAATAAACCTTGGTCATGTAACCAAACATATTACTGCTTCAAAATTGAACAACGACAGGGGACTACCACCAATAATGTAATATTTTTATGCCTTATCAGACAACATCGAAACTTCTTTTACCCGTCAACATAACATACAAGCAGAAATTCAGATAATTATATTAACAATATCAGTATTAGCAATTACTTTATGCCAAAAATAACTTAATTAATAATTACAAACGTAATTAATAATTACAAACCGATATACAACTAAGACAACATGATATGAATTGGTATAATAAGTAGGTAATAATTTCAATATATTTATAATACCAATACTTATAGACATATTATATTTGTTACTAATCTATGTGGGATTTTGGAGAGTATGTACAGGTTTACCAGTTACCCCATTCTCATGCGGAACACAACAATAGCAAATACTGACGCTGTGGTGACATTATTATGTAAAGCGGTGGTAATAATCAGGGTCAGCAGCTGCGCAACACTCTGCCACCTAATAAATTATATTACCTAAAACTTTAAGCAAAAGGTTAGTTATGATCTTGTCAGGTTTTGGCCGTGCCAAGGATTAAAGCAAGGATGACGATGATTGAGCGCCCCGTCTACTTTAATAATGTTGCAAATTCTGATAAATTGTTAGTGGAGTTATAGCCTTATTATAAAAAAACTGAATAAAAAATTAGGCCATTTCTAAAATATGCCTGAGTATTAAAATGTTATAAGGGAGAATACTCACAATTTTTTATGATTTAACGGTTTAGTTTATTGGTGGTAGAATGAAAGCATCTAAGGCGTCCATTACGCGATAGGTTTTGCTTTCAGTTCACTACAGTAGGAATTGATTGGTGGATAACCTACCGGCCGTAGCGTGTAAGGAAGTCATAGATGTTAGCACGAAACCGATATCATTACAATGGTAAATAAAAATTGAAATGTGTTTTGGCCCGGTCACAGTTTAGATTTAGACAAAACAAGTTAACACGTTATGTTGTAACTTATGCAATTCAATACACGTAAGCAATTCAGTTGTTTCTCAACATGATAACAAAGAGAGTTGTATGTGTGTTTTTAGGTTTTACAGTTCTGCAAGGAAGCATACTCGGTTCTATTCTTACTTTATGTAAATAGCCTACCAGATGCACTACCTAAGTCAAACAGTTTTTAAAAGGTGTTAGAAAAGTACAATGCTTGCTGCAGAAAAAGGTATGTATGTAGTAAATAAATGGTAGAGAAGTATTTAAACAACAGCAAAACTTAATCCTAAGTTTTCATATAGCTGCCACTAGCCATCTTCTATCACTAGACTTATCACAATTCATAACTGTGATCACTCACATGATTCACACAATATTAATGGAAATACAATTAACTGCAACAGTATTCAGAAAGTTAGTACTTTCGTTTAACTCTAAGCAAATCGTCTCTGTGGTCTAGCAATCCGGCATCGAACTTGACTTTATGAGGTACGGGGTTCGATTCCCGGGTCAGGTAACAAAAACAATTTTTTTTTGTAATAAAAAGTAGGTAACGGGATTGGTTATGTGTCATTGGCTTGCCACCTATCAGATTGTAGGACTAAGTGTCTTTGGTAAGTCGTGGGTGCCCTGGTTGTGCCTCTGCCTACGAACGTGTAAGACGCGAAACGTGTAAAAGCGATCACGCGGCAAAATGTGAACTGTCGGTTAATCATTCTGGTCATTATAAAATCTTACATTTTCAAGATGAGAACCACTCCTTTCTAGTATTTTAGATATAAAGTTGACACATTCACTGGAAGGGACGCTTATAAATAAGCTTTCTAAATTTTAGGTGGTTACGCCGATTTGAATCTGCCGCTATTGTGAGTAGGTAATAAGTGTCATATCCTAATTCCTACCCTTAGTTTTCCCGCTTCCACAACTCGCTATATGGGCGCTAGTGTCGCGTCCGGACTGAAAAAGAAGTCGTTCGCATGAGGCCGCCGCTCCGCCCCGCACTAAAAACCGCATCGCCCGCGCCGCCCGCCTAGATATCGCCCACAATCGCTGTAGACGCTTATATTGCAATTCTCGCCGCGAGTGAATAGAATACAGTGTTGTGGTGATAATTGGGACAAAGGATATCACAAAAGTCAGTGACTTAATCCTTACCTATACCTACCCATCTGTCACTCGCAATCTTCGCATATATTACCCATAAATACAGTCCACTATAGATTTTGGGGTCGCTGTCCAGCTCGACCCACCACACCTCCATATTTTTTTGGTCCTAGCGAGCCGGATTTTAGAATTTCGTTAATTTTAGTCATCGCGACCTAGATTAATAAATACCCTAACTTAGGATGTTATTGGTCGAAGTTTCATTTTTTTAGTTATATTATAGTTACTTTTAGTTCGGTTTTGTCGTATTTAATCATACTAATAAGATAGGTTATTGTTTTTTATATTCATTATTAAAATAATACATATAAATTAAGTAATAAAATACTTAAACTGTGTATGGGACGAATTCATATTTGGTAGTAAATTCTCTTAAATCACAATTGAATAGTTAGTACCATAAATAAGAACGCTTTATCTTTTATTTAAGCTTATTTAAACATTTAAAAACTATTTTTGATAGATTAATTAAAAATAAGACAACGTAGTGGCGCCATCTGTTGATACTTACAAATATTATGATGGAATCGCTATTTCGAAAACTCAGTGTCGCATGAGCACAGGCAACAGATGTCGCCGCACACATCGTAATCTCAAGCGCAGTAGATTACACCTAGTTAACACAGGGCTATAAGACTCGTTTTTGAAATTAAATTTTAAAGAATTATTACTGTACTCTGTGAATTAAATTGCTCACTTGCTTTATTCATCATAAGGTACTACGTTCCGTAAGATTCACATTTGCTTAAATGTATGGTTATCGCTTCTCTCTCGCTTAGATTTGTAAGCACAGTTTATAGTTATATTTTCGTATAGTTTATACCGCGGCGTTGCTCGTGTCAAATAAAATAGTTATCGCTTATTGGTTATTATTTTATGAAATTTGTTTATAGATATTTAAGTATCGTGGCTTTATCCACAGTAGAAACGCAGTTAAAATTATTGCATAGCCAAAAAAATACAATTTTTGCGCGTGTGCAAAATATTTATGATAAGTCCTTTGTATTAGAAGACGCAGCTAGCAAGGAAAACTTACACGCTTGAGTATTTAGATAGTTTACGAATGGATTTTGAAAATATACTTAACAAAATAAATACATTAGGATTGGGTTCTAATCCTGATTACGTCGTAAATTATGATGCATTAACGCCGTTTGAAGATTTATTAGGTAGAATAAAGTACGTAGAAAAATCTATTAAGTCGCCTTTTACTAGTAAACATGAAATAGCTTTTGCTAACCAAATTAATCACGATCGGCCTAAACTACCGGCTATACAAATTCCCGAATTCTCTGGTGATATTAGATATTGGAGTTTATTATAGGTTTGGAAAACACTATGCATAACAATAACAGTTTAACAGATCATGAAAAGTTGCATTATTTAGTTAGTAAACTTAAGAGGCCATGTATGCTAAAATACGTCAGCAATATACTGTTTTTTTTTCATACAAAGCAATTATTGATCTTGGCGACAAAAAAACACAAGATTGACATTAATATGCTTTATAAGACTAGTGTTTCCAAAACACGATTCATTTCACTTTGCTCGATAGAAAAAAATCAAAAAGTAAACCCTTTTTTTGAAAGCAATACCCAACTGTCTACTTCAATTATGAAAATATCGACACCAGATTTAACATAAACTTAGATAAGTATTATACCTAAAAGATAACTGTTTCAGTTTTTATATTTTTTTTCAAATTACTTTTATAGCGTCAAAAATAGTGATTTGGCGCTTAAGTCATTTACTTTAGAGCGCAATATTTCATAGTAATCATGGAACGGGGGAGTGCGCTGATTGGCTCTTCTGGCTGACTAAGTATGGGGCCTTAAGGGAAATGCCAGATCTGTTCTGGTTGGTATACCCAGAGATTAGTAAATCTAATAGATTGACAATGTCATACATTAAAATCGTTCCCCGGAAATTCTGACTAAATCTAGATGGCGTTGGGCGATTGTCAGAAACTAGTAGTGCGTAGCTACTTCGCTTGCCATTTTCTGACAATCGCACAACGCCATCTAGATTATTCATATATATATATATCTATATATGCTTAGCTCTTGTAAGTAGGTATGTTGCCTCTTTACACAAAAGATATTTTCGTATTCTAACTTAACGTCAGTATGGTTTGGTGGATAAATGTGTTGCCTAATAACAAATTAACTAATCATTCAAAGCACAGGTTGCTAAACCCAAATTTAATTTGTTTCATTAACCTGTTTTATTTTGTTTCATAAATACTTAAGTCATTTCCGGGTCTGGGTGTTCATTAAATAATTTATTTTAACATTTAGGTACTTAACTATTTCTTTGTATTATATATTTACTAATCTCTGACACAACACAAGAATAATATGTATACCCAGACATCAAAACAACAGACTTTTACGTTTATCACATAGATGTTTGCCACCGTTAGAAATCGAACTCGAGCCTTGCGGTTAGTTAGTTATAATAGTTATTTTCATCCCAACCTTTAATATCGGCGTGATGTAACAGTTATAGCAATCGCCTGAGTTTAAATAGGTTAAATTTCGAATCCCGGATCTTAAAATAGGTTTTTCTTTTTAATATTTTTAAAAATCTAGTCTGCCGTCAATAGCTGTTTATAAATAGATTTTGGTAGGTAGGTACTACTGGTAATTCAAAAGTTTTTTTCTAAGGCAACAGACAGTGAACAACACACATGTCTGTCTTAATGGTAAGACACAGCCGTGGCTTATGGAAACCATAGATGTTTAGGTGCATCGCTGTGCATTGTTGGTAGGAAGAGGAGGGCAATTGATAAGTTTCCAACCAAAACACATTTTTGTAACAGTATTTTATTAGCACATTAATTAGAAATAGATATTATAAGAGATTAGAAAAGTAGCTAGTATAACAATATAATTACCGTGAATAACGTGGCGATCGCAGGTAGGTAGGTAGGTATATAAATTATATTAATAGCCAACTCGGCGCACTTTCTTCTTTGTGCTTAAGATTGTAAGCTCTTAAGTAAATAGATTGCAATTTTGCGTAAGGTAACATACTCACCTATACCGGCTTAAATCAGAGACTCCTCAAGGTGACGGTGTCGCAGCCTCAAATAAAAAATGAATCTAAAATGTAAGTTGTGAAAGTATAAAATCGCTTACTTGCAACCAATCGTCTCACGTTGAAGAGCGCCGAATGTACCTATTTTGATTAGGTCGTTGCAAATGGTCCTAACATGGATGATGGAACAGCTTAATTGCGTTTCCTTAAAAACGTAGGTACTGTATTTGTATGTAGATTAAGACTAATTTGTTTTTTTTATGATAATGGAAGGCATACACGCAGACGGATTTCCTAATGGTAAGAAATTCACGCCACCTAAAAACACCAAAGGTGATAATGACGTGTTCCCAACCAGAGGCCTGAATGTCGGTCACGAGCAAAAGTAAGTTTACCGACTACCTTAGCCCCCGAACCGGAACACGTTAACAGCAAGCACTGACATAATGGCGGTGGAAGTTGAGCACAACCGTTCCGTAAGGAGTCGACCAAGCGTAGTATACCTATCGACTGCTATCGGCTATCACGCGTCTGGGCCCGCGGTCAGTAGACTAAAGTGTTATTTTAAAACTGCGATATCTCCTAATACATTCATTCAAATCGAGTGATGTAAAGGGCAATTTTGTTTAAGGATTAAGTAATATCATGTTTATAAAAACACCTTCACAAATAATGCATTATTTTAGCATTATGTTACCTTAAAAAAGGTTATAGTGAGCTAACCTTAAAAGATAGAAATATGCTGCTGCATACTTTTTTAGAACATTTAAAGGGGAGGGTGGTTCTCTTCAAGGCCAAAAAAAAAACGTAGCCTAAAGTAATTCAGTGATTGTAAAAAAATTCTGGTCAAATACCTATTACATACCCTGATGACTGCTTTAAAAGCAATCTTAATGGCTAAAGTAATAAGAATTCTAAATAAAACCAATTAAAATTCCATTATTTTTCATGTCGTTTTAAGTAGTTTTCGACAATTATCTTAAAATAAAAATGTATTATTCAATGCAGAAATTTTATTATACTGGCTTGGGATTTACACTGAAATTATGTATCTTTGTGACTATTAAACATTAAGAAACTTACGATTACAAAAAAATAAAAAATGTTTAAAATGTATATAAAAGTTACGTCATTAGTCACCCACGTTCTTTGAAATCAAAATTGGTGAAGTGGAATGTTTTGCACGTTTTGTGACGTATATACAACCACCCGCAACCCTTGCCTTCTACCGGCAGCCATGAAACAGGATACGCGTATTGGATTTGGAACTAGCTAGTGTTGAATTGGATTCTCATAATTTTGTCACTTTAATCGTCATTGACATTTTGATCTCTAATTTGCAATTTTCTAGTGAACTTAACTTCTATGTTTATTTGAGTTCAGCACATATTCAAAATGTTTGTTCTTGAACATTTTCCAACATGTTTTTTACAAAAGTATCATTGTTGGTAACGTTGGTAATTGTCAGCAACAACCATGTTACAGACAATGACGCACGTTGCGAACAATGCTTTATGCTAGGACGACAATGATCGTTGTTGAGAACAATGATTTTATGCGTGTTGGTTAGTTGGAAATAAGATTCATAAGTTTTACTAGCAACTTTCATATACATACAATTACTTATATATTGGTATATTGTCTTTGGTATAACTCTGTGCCTCGAAAATTATAACCTTATTTTAAATACTCTAAACATTAAATATGAAGTCAGTAGATTAGTCGCAGGCGCTTATTTGGATCAATTTTTTTGAGTTAAAGAGCATATCCGCTGGTAATGAATAAAACTTAGAAAAGATCTTAGATACATTTGCTAACTCCGTACGTGCATAAAAACATAAAGTTCGACAACCTCAGTGATTTCATGTGGGACTTAGAAAATTTGATTCGGAGACGGTGCGTCTCTTTGAGCTTACACAACGTGGCATAAGCTGCCTAGCTTTGAGGCTTTAGAAAATTTTATTCGCGATCACATAAAAGTATTGCAACGTACATCTACTAAGCCGCGTATTATTATGAGTAGCAATTCAGAGCTCCGCCCTGAAAGATCTTCACCCACGCAGAAGCTCACATACACTTATCTTAAAACTATCAAATTTGTTTGTTCTTTATGTGACGGCCGGCACGAACAACTTTACAAATGTAGCGCTTTCTTGGAGTTAACGCCGCATGAACGCTACAAGCACGTTCGAGCTACTAGTTTATGCTTAAATTGCCTTAGTGGTAGGCATGGTATATTGCAACGTGGGAAACGTGGCTGACGTTTATTGAATTTAACATTATTTGTCAATTCTACGTCTTCGTAGCTATTCTACTTTGCGTGTCTTATATTTTTCCTTATAATTAGAATTCTGTGATAAATTCATAAATTAGAATTTTGGAGCACATTATAAAGTATGGATCAAATCACTAAGTTTGTTGAGCCTGGTAAATAGTTCGCCAAGGATTCTATTAGATTAGTAAGAAGATGTACAAAGCCAGACAGAAAAGGGTTTCAGAAGATAGCTATTGCCGCCGAAATTGGTTTCTGCATCATGGGTTTCATCGGCTTCTTCGTTAAGTTGATACACATTCCCATCAATAATATTATTGTCGGATCATAGGCAGCTAGTTAATTTTAGATTTAAACTATCTTTAAGCTCTCCAAGGTGTTTAAGTTAACTCACATTCATATCTCTTTCATATTTTATTAGATTAAATTATTCCGTTATTTATTGTCAATGTAATAGTAAACATAGTTGCGTTACTTATGGTAAGTAACACCATAGTTCGCTTCATTTATATCTCTCTTCGTTACTATGAGCCCTAAAAATAAAGATAGTAGTCCGCTTAGTAATAGTTACAGTTCTTTGAAAACGAGTGCACAAGCTATGCAAGCACCTCTGCCCTCTAACAGTGATTTCTCGCCTTCGCCACAGTCGGCACAAGATGTCGCATTGTGTTCGTTCGCGCAGCCGCGCGCTGCTCCAACGGTGTTGCTAGCAACCGGCCGAGTTGTATTATTTGATAGTCATGGTAGAGAACATAGCTTTCGTGCTCTAATTGATAACGCTTCTCAAAGAAATTTTATTACCACGCGCTGTTGTTAGCGTCTCGGTCTTAATTTGCAAAATAGTTTCGGTGCCTCTATTGTTAAGGGAATCGGTGGTACAACCAAAACCGTTCAGGGTTTTGTAGATGTTAGGATTCACGCTCGCAATAATTTTAAAATTAGTTTTGATGTTACCGCAATAGTTGTCAATAAGGTAACGGAAAAGTTACCAACATTATTAGTCGATACATCACTTTTATTTAATTTTAGGAATTTATCTTTGGTGGATGACACTTACGACACTCCAGGAGATATGAATATGTTGATTTGAACTTCGCTTTTTCCACAGCTCCTGTTCAAGGTCATCCTTCACAACCCACACCATTCGCATTAAAGACCGTACTCGGTTGTATTATAGTTGGTGACGCTCCAGCTTTAGTAAACAGTTATTTATCTGTACCTTATTGCTGCTCTGTAGAGCCGCTAGAGTCCACTTTTCGTCATTTCTGGGAGATAGAAGAGGTGGATGTCCCCGCTTCCTGATGACAAAGAGACTAAAGAAATTTATAGTCGCACAACTGTTCGTGATAGTGTTGCTACCCTTTAAGGGCGATGTGATTTCACTTGGAGACTCTCGCCAAGTGGCTGAGAAACACTTTCTTTGCTTCGAGCGCAAGATGCTCGCTTCTCCTAAGCTGAAGTAAGCTTACGACGAAATCATTAGTGAATATTTGCAAAAGGGTTACATTTTGCCAGTGTTGGATGATGCATGTGACTCTCCCTCCTATGCTATAACTCATTTGGGAGTTATTAGGGAAGATAAGATTACGAACAAATTTCGAATCGTTTTAGATGCTAGTTCTAAAACGTCTATTTCGCTTAACGATATTTTATACGGTGGACCGAATTAATATAATACTGAATTTTCGATTGTCCTCTATCGAGTTATCAGCTGACATCCGTCATAAAAAAAGCAACAAAAAAAACAAAAATGTTTATTGGATTTTTTTTTGTAAATTAACACAATGCGATCGGAGCCTCCTTTTAAGTGCAAGCGCACTTGTGTTAGGTGACACCGCTCTTCCATTGAATTTAAACATTAACGTTAAGGCTGGTTATACACTGTGAAATTTAATATAAATACAAACGTCATAATGTTAGTTATTATTTCTCTTTTTTTATAAAAAAAATAATAATGTGTGTGAGCGTTTATGTGAGTGTGTGTGTGTGTGTATCTGTGTGCTAGCAGGTACTATGTATACATTATTAAGAATATGGATGTGTATGCTACATGTATGTATGTTAGTGCGTCTATTTATCTAAGCTAGAATTATTACTTACAGAGATTCTATACAATTATAATTTTGTATTTTTAGCCATGACGTTAAAGATGATTTGCAAATGTAAGAGGACATAGAAAAAATATTGAGATTCTTGTTTATTCTGCTATATAGATACGCAGATTGAGCACAAAATTGTCTTCGGGCAAACATAGTTTTAGTACTTTAGATTGAAGCCATGTTATATTTCCTTCGTCCAACCAGGTTCCTGGAATCATACTCTGACGATCTGTGCAGTTTTAAAACCGTATTTAGTATATAAAGTTTTCTTACAATAAAAAGATCACATAGTTCATATAGACTAGATGTCGGAAATCTAAATGGCTTAAATGTCATCACTTTTAGCAATGATCTTAGAGATCTTTCCAATTCCAAGAACCTAGTTTTGGCTGCCCCACCCCAGACTGGGATACATTATTCAAGCACATATTGGACAAGAGAGATATATAATTATGTTAATAACTTTTTGTCAGCTACATGTCTCATTGTTTTAAACAATCAAGCTAGTTTGCGTGTTCTGGTCATTAATAACTCTAGATATGGGTACCAGGATAATTGCTGATCAACTACTACACCCAAGTATTTTATATTATTAGCTTTAATTAATTTATTGCATGAAAAATTATTACTATTGTTTTTACAGCTGTGGATCTTTAAAGTTAAACTTGTATTTGGTTGTGATTTATTGTAATTTGAAAAAGTTATAAAACTTTTTTTTCGATAATTGAGCATGAGGAAGTATGATCTCAACCATTTAGCGACTCTAGCTAAGCCTTTCTCCGCAAGTTGCCGGACGGAGTGCCACGAGTCTCCAGCAAAAACAGTAGCTGTATAGTTGGCATATGAGTAAATTGTTCCATTTGTGAATTTCATATTGCAGAGGTCATTTATGTATATCAGGAACAATGTTGGTCCGAGAACACTGCCCTGTGGCACTCCATACGTTACCAAATATTCCTCACTGATTTAATCACCCAATTTAAAATGTTGTTTACGTTCTTTGAGATAATCAAGTAGTAACTCGATAGGCGTTCCTCTTATGCCAATTGCTTCTAGCCTTTTTACAAGAATGGGGATCGAGACAGTATCAAAGGCCTTCTTCAAGTCTAGAAAGACTGTAATGCATTTTTTACCAGAGTCTACTTTCTTTACAATATTGGATGTTAAATTAAAAACTGCATCTTCTGTCGAAATTTTACGTCTAAACCCAGACTGCGACATAGGTAGTATTTAAAATTTGTTTAAATAGTTTACTAGTCTTTCATTTATAAGTTTTTCCATGATTTTAGATAAAGTAGGAAGAACAGAAATAGGCTTGTAATTTGATACATCGTCTCTATCACTATTTTTGTAAACTGGGGTTATTACTGTTTTTTTAAGTGGTAGGGGAAATATACCTTGGTTGCAACAGAGATTAGCTAAATAAATGAATAATTATTGGCACTACCGTATTTTTGATTGATTTTAAGTATTTGGTTGTTATACCGTCCCAACCTGGGGAGTTATCTGTTATAAGGCTCATAAGGGTTGAAAGTACCTCATTGTTGTCAGTTTCGAGTAGAGAAAATGATGAAGCATGCGATGTTACTGAAGATATTGAATTATGATTATTTTTTGTAGATTTATCTAAAATAATATCATTAGATAGAGTTTTTCCGATACTAGAAAAGTAATTATTTATTACGTTAACCGATTCTTGAGGAGAATCACATAACTTTAATAGGTTTAAATTATCTCTTTCTATTTTGCTTCGATTTGTCATATTATTTATTACTTTCCATAAGTGTCAAGGACTATTTTTATTTAAATTCAGCAATAACTCTCTTAGTTGTACCAAATTCTAAACTCTGTTTGAATAAGTTAACCATATCGTACCTTAATTTTATTGGGTCATTTATATTAATGAGACTGTTGAAATTATTTTCCTCTAAGTAGGAAATAGCCCTATCAAAATCGATTGATATTTTATAAGTACATTTGTAGTTATCGTTTTTGATAGCTTTGTTAGATACTTTCAGAAATATCATGCTGTGGTCGGTAATAGTCGTATTGAATATTTTAATGGATGTAGAGACAGTGTTTTCATCTAGTTTTAGTATAAATTAATCCAGGCAGTTAAGCTCTCTTATCGGTAGCGTGTGACCTGGCAGAAGACCGTGCATGGATAACATATTTAGATATATGAGTTTATTAGTGCGTTCGTATAACTGGTCATGTATTTTATCAGTAATGTTGATATTTAAGTCACCCGTAATTATGATGTTTTTGTGATTGTTTATAGACTGAAGGTTATCATTTAAGGAGTTGATAAAAAGCTCTGCGTTGCTATTAAATTAGACCGATAAATGCCCAAGATAGTGAAATTGTATAGTATTATATGTAAACAAGAAGCGTGGTCTAATTTAAATTCTGTAATTTCATAGTTATTTTTATGAGAATTGTTGACATAAATAACGACCCCATCACATCGAATTACATGATTCGTAGTTTGAAATGATGTGTTATTTCAAATAGTGGAATGGATTTGTTAGGGTCCAGTCTGCATTCAGTCAAAACTATGAGATCTATTTCTGATTGGAACTGCGTTACTGTAATATAGAAAACATCAAAATTTTTGTAAATGCTCCTGACATTTTGTGATATAATATTAATTTCGTATGATTCTTTAGTGTGTTCTGCTTACAGTATTCGTGAAAATCGGAAAGTTCAGACGTGCTCATTTCTATAGTGTCTTACTTTCATATTTAAAAGTGCATTTTTTATATCCTAGGTGTTTGGCGCATAATTTTTTATCAGCTCAGTCTTTATTTCAGTTGAAGATGTCTCGACAATAATTGTGGAGTTATTCCTTATTTTTCCCTTTCCTTTAACTCGGTAAATATCCTTTATATTTGCTTCTTTTATGTTACAACCAGTATTCAAAGATGCATTAATCAGCATTGCAACTAGAGTTTCTCACGATTCATTTTCTAATTTATGGACGTTTTTAATTTTTAGATTTGTCTTACGACTCTCTTGTTGTAAATCCTCAAGTTTTTCCTCAAGTATAACTATTTGTTCTTGATCCTTTTTAGACTGTCCTTCAATTTTTCCGATTTGTTCCCTCAATTCTTCATTTTGCGCTGCCAAGAAAGATATTGTGCTCTCTAGGTTTATATTCGTGTTTTTGACGTCAGTTAGAGTAGGATTATTTTTTTTTTATTTCAGATTCTTGTGCTTCGAACATGGTTGTAATTAATTAATGATTTCATTTCCTCTTGAAAAACTGCAAATCTATCAATGTCTGAATCGTTATTACGTTTT
>NJDC01005015.1:0-13631 GCA_002245475.1 Calephelis virginiensis
AATAAGTACAAAATTTAAGTGTATATAACTAAGCCAAAACATAACTTTCCATAATAAAATTTTTACATGTTTAAGGACAACAAACAACCAAAATGGTTTTCCTGTTAGTGTGAAATACGTCGCTAGCAAATACTAATTTATTATAGAACGCCCCGGCTTCGCAAGGGGAATAAAATTCTTTGATTCATTTCATTTAAATAATTTGCAATTTGTAAAAAGGAAAACCACTGAATCATCACAAAAATTGGTGTCAAATAAATTGCCAAATACCTATTTAGATACAACAATAGTTAGGCAACCTACTTAGATAACTTAATTAGATAACTTAACTTAAGGGGCATGTATGCTAAAATACGTCAGCAATGTACTGTTTTTTTCATACAAAGCAATTATGGATCTTGGCGACAAAAATACACAAGATTAACATTAATATATATGCTTTATAAGACTAGCGTTTCTAAAACACGATTCATTTCACTTTGCTCGATAGAAAAAAATCAAAAAGTTAACCCTTTTTTGAAAGCAAAACCCAACTGTCTACTTCAATTATGAAAATATCGACACCAGATTTAACATAAACATACATAAGTATTATACCTAAAAGATAACTGTTTCAGTTTTTATATTTTTTTTCAAATTACTTTTATAGCGTCAAAAATAGTGATTTGGCGCTTAAGACATTTACAATATTTCATAGTAATCATGGCACGGGGGAGTGCGCTGATTGGCTCTTCTGGCTGACTAAGTATGGGGCCTTAACTGTTGATGTATGTTAATCTAGTTTTGATAATAAGTAATAAACTGCATTTAGTAACTTACCAATGCAGGCTCGTGGACCCAATCCGAATGGCAGATAGACGAGTTTATTTTTAATATCGAATTCGGCTGGGTCAAAACGCTCTGGACGAAACTCGGTCGGATTATCGAAGTATTGCGGGTCGTTCTGCATCGCTTGGATAGGTATAAAAATTCTTACTCCCTTGTCTATTGTCACGTCCAGATCTTCAAAAGTATATTTACGAACACACTCTCGAATTAAAAACCCTAAAGACGGGAATATACGCATGCCTTCTTTAAACGTCCATTCCAAGTATGTCATTTCTTTAATGGCATCATAGGATAATTCGCCGTCGTATTTCGATAGAACCCTATCGATTTCTTCTTGGACTTTGGACTGGACTCGCGGGTTATGGGCCAATTCATTCAGTGTAGCGCTTGTAGCGGATGACGATGTTTCAAAGCCTGCCGCTAAAAATATGAACACTTGCGCGGCTATCAGCTCATCGTCCATTTCTAATGTGGATATTCTACGTTTTCCATCTAAATCTACACCTTCAATAGATTCTACGATCATCTTGCCTTTCTTTCTACATTCAAGAAGGAGATCAATAAAGTCATGTTTTCCTGCAGGTTCGTAATTTCTGTGACGCAACACTTCACCCACAACTTCATTCATGCCATTCTCAACTCTAGCCATCGTTCTGACGTATTTAAAAATATGTGGAAAAAAGAATTTTAAATTGGCAGCAATAAAGTCCTTAGCTCCAATGTCAAATATCTTAGCTGCAAGCTTCCGGAAGGCAGAGTTGTCGTCATTGAGGGAATTGGCGTCGAGTCCAAAGCCACAGGCACCGATGAAGTCGGTGGTGTAACGCGCCATGAGATCACGCGCGTCCAGAGAACAGCCTGAAGTCGCTGCACGGAGCACGCGCGCCTGCAGGTTGTGTGCTCGTTCCGTGATCAGTGGAAACATAGCACGTAGCTTCCCACTCGTAAATGCCGGCGTTAGTCGTTGACGCAGCATTCGCCACATATCTCCATCGGCAGAGAACAAATTGCGTAGCAGTGGCTCCACAAACTTGGCTCTCGTTGTGAGTCCACGCGAATAAAAGTGCGAGAAATCGATGGTCAAAATTCTTTTGGCAATCTCAGGATCTCTTATTACCAGCTCCGGGATAGAACCTCTGTAGTATCCTACTATTTTCTCATTAGGGTACTTCCAATACATTTCATCAACCAATTGAGTAAAACTTTTTTGAAGTAAGAAATTCCTGGTGTTATTGCCCCAAAATGGCACAGGTGGATCATGTTTCACTCCTCTGTTAGCCCAGTATCTATGTGACCTGGTCCCATACAGGTAAAGGCAAATAATAACTCCTAAAAGAATCAGCGTAATCATATTTATAAACAATAGTAACTGTAAGGGTTCAAAGTCTAAGTACGACGCGGTAGTGAGCGGCAAAGTGAACTCGGATACACTGGTTACTGCTGAATGTATAGCGCAGTCGAGACTCGGAAGTCGACTGTCGATTGTTTTGTGCGAGGTGCCGCTCGCCGTGACCGGTTAGCATATTGTATTATCATTTCGCACATGATGTCGCTGTTCGTATGTAAATTTAAACATCTTAAAAGGAAACCAAAGTAATGATTGGTTTATATATTGAAGTGAAAGCTATTTGACGATTTTGGTTGGGCAAAATTTTATTAGATCTAGTCAGCAATGCGCTATTAAATATTAAATATTACGATATCATAAAGAAAATACAGGTGACTAAAAAGGAACAATAGAGCAATTTTTTTGCAATTTTAGAATTTTTGTCTATTACTCTGTATTTTTACCTACTGCGATCGAATCTACTGTAGGTACCTACTTTATATTACGAGAAAGGCTATATAAAGCCTACATTATATAGCCTTTAGGACTATAGGACTGTAATATAGCCTAGGATACTTTTTATTCCGATCACTAAAAGGGTTCCTGTGGGAGAGGGGTAAAATTCAAAATTTAAATTGGGCATAAATTCTTTAACGACGACTACATACCTACCAACGTAGTCTGATTTAATTTATTAGTTTTTTTTCATTTTAATAGGTATGGTTATTCCCGCTAAATTTTTTGTCGGACTTGACTTCTTGAGGTCCCGTGTTCGATCCCCGGGTCGGAAAACAAAAAAAAACATAGAAAATGTGTATTTTCCCTTTTCTTTCTTAAAAATAACGTTACCCAGGATTGGATATGTGCCCAGTTGGCGATAACCTTGCCATGTGAGACTTAGTGTCTTAGTCATGAGTGTCTTGGTTGTAACTTGGCGGTGCCTAACTATTTTGGGATATGGGCGTGAAGATACTTTTTGAATGGGTATATGGTTCACATTTATTATCCCGTAATTTTTCTTAATCACAAGTACTGTAGCAAAAAATTACAGACATAACACACAGTACGAAATGACCAAATAATTTGAAATCCCGCATGTTGAAAAACATTTGAACGAATGGGCCATGCAAGATAAATGAGCACAAAACTGTCTCCACGCTAAGACGCCCCGCAGGGAAGGCAGCGTGTATGGAGTGCCAAATAAACTGGTTTCTAATAAAATAATTATTTAAGTTTCTAGAATTTATTACAATCAGTTTGAAAGTAATAAAAACTTTAAAATAACTTAATTGTCCGTAGAATAATATTAAAACATAAATGCTACGTAAACATGTTTTGATTGCCTTTAACAACTCTGTTTTTCAACTATTTTCATAGATACCAACTAGTTTTGGTTGGCGCCAAAAACGCAAACATAGAGAACGCATTTCTAGGAATGTTACCATCTTACTGCAATTTTAAACACTTGTTCACCACATGTTTAACTAAACACTGCCTAAAATTAGATTCGTAACCATTAACATTCTGCCACGTCATTGACGTGTAAAGTGTTGGTTATTGGCATTGGTTGGTTTCAAACCCTGTTTTCCTACGTTTGAGTAGATATTTAGGGGGTAAATTCTAATAAAAAAATATTCGTTGGTTGAAAATATAGTGAGAAGTTTACACTGCTGTCCGACCCACAGTGGCCACTGTCTAAGATTTTTCATACATAATATGGCAGCTGTATAAAATGTGTGGTAACGGGATGTAACGACGCCATTGCCCGATATCAGCATATTAATTATTTACCTGCGACTTCGTCAGCGGATAATAGTTACTTTGGACAGCTGCCTTGGATAACTTGGACATGATTTTCATACAAACTTTCATATCTCGTTATAGTTCTTTGTAGGTATTTTTTTTAAATAGCTTATGGTTCCTCTGGGAACTATATACAATACAAAATTCACCAAAATCAGTACAATGGTTTAGACGTGAAAGCGTAACGTAACATACTTCACTACATAGTACAAAACAAAGTCGCTTCCTCTGTCCCTATGTCCCTATATGTGCTTAAATCTTTAAAGCTACGCAACGGATTTTGATGCGGTTTTTTTAATACTCGTAGATAAAGTGATTGAAGAGGAAGTTTTATATGTATATTTTATACCCGTGCGAAGCAGGGGCGGGCCGTTAGTTAGCAATAAAAATGTTAAATACGGATTTACAACCAACTTTTACTGTGCAACTGTCTTATCCTGTCAATTTTTTGTCTTAATTTTTAACCGATATTAAAAAACGATCGGTATTTTCAGATGTTTGTTCCACTACACTACACACATATTTAACTAGTTTTCCCTTGACTTCGTCAGTGTAGAATAGATTCTTATACAACATTTTCTCCCCCGTTAATTTCTTTCTGGGGTAGGATATGATTCACAGATTGTTTCACATATTAAATTAGGATCCTAAACGTGGCTTTTAGTTATATTTAATAGTGCTTGTTTTTTTTTTACTTTTTTTTAAATTTTTTTTTACTTAAATGACTTGGCATTGAATGAACCGACACCATGAGGGTTGCCTCTGTGAGAGGATGGTAAATGAGACAAGAAACAAGGTTCTAATTTTTTTTTATTTTTTTTTATGACAGTGGAATCAATATCAGGAAATCCGTGTGCTTGTTCGCCACAAGCAGACGGATTTCCTGATGGTAAGAAATTCTCGCCGCTTAGAAACACCAAAGGTGGTAATGGTGCGTTGCCAACCAGAGGCCGGGATGTTAGGCCTCGAGCAAAAGTAAGTTTACCGGCTACCTTACCCTCCGAACTGGAACACGTCATAACGTTATGGCGGCAGGAATAGGTAAGGCGGTGGTACCAATCCGGGTGAGTTGCTGCGAAACTGTACCACATAGTATAGTAATTTGGTTTTTTGAGAAAAATCTTAAGTATATATACAAATTACACCGACACACACATTGATATAAAAATCTTTGTATTCTATCTGTGTAAACTGTAAAGCCATCAGGACAAGCTCTTCATTGTCATCTGATGGCCTCTTTAACTCCGCATGTCAGCAGTTTCTATGTTTGTTTAATGTGGCTTTGGTTACGTTGGACAATGATATTGAAATCAATTGTTGGTGGGCGTTAATGACTACAACACAGTATTTTGACTAAGGTAGTTATTATCGTACTGCATTAATCTGAAATATTGTAACGTTTCTAAATAAACTTTTATTTATTATTATTATTTATTCAATTTTCTGCATTTCAATTCGTTTAAACTATTCAAATAACAAAAGTAGACATTGTTTATTACAATTCTCAAAAGTTTTTACCATAAGCTAAGGAAGATAAAACAATTATGCCAAAAAACCCCGTATTTACAAAAAATGTATCAAATGTTAATAATGTAGATTATTTGCTATTCGGGGTTAGTTTAATTTGGTTTTAAACGTATACCTCTGGACAAGTTTTACAAACTGAACTAACCAGTATAATTAGCAGTACCTAATAAGTGTAACTATTCAAGTAAGCAATTTGTGCTTATATTTACAAAGTATTAATTGACCGTGCTAGTCATCGATGCTATTACTTAGAAATATTAATATCATTAAATTGTTGTTATTAATTTAACAAACACTCACATCTAGAAAAACAAACATGTATATGTTTTTAATTAATGAAAGAGGCAAATATTACTCGGATTGCGGTAACTGTTCCATGTGTCACCAAAGTTGTATGATGATACAAATATTGAGCAATAATGGACTTTCCCAATTGGGAAGTACGAGGTAATTCTTTATTCAATGTTTATAAAGTAAGTATTATCACGCCCATATTCCCGAAGTGGTAAGCAGAGGTACAACCCACGACTAGCCGAAGACACTAAGTCCCATAATGTGACTGACCACATAACTGACCACCAAATTTTTACAGCAGTTTTACTTTATAATTGATTAACAATATACAATACAGGACACAGCGACACACCTACCACATCTCTCCTGTCTGCTGTGGTTATCTCTTACAGTACAGTACAGTGGAAGCGCATGCTTGTTCGCTATCTTTTGTCATAAAAATAATACACACTCCTTATGGATTTCATTTCTTTTTTGCACCAAATATCCGCATTTTCGAGAAAGGTAAAGTGCTACATAACTTAATGTTGTGACTTTTAAGTAGGTATGCAGATATTAAAACAGCAACCAAAAGTCAATAAAAAAGCATACAAATTACTTACTACAATAGTCCCCAAAACAATGAATTTTAATATCAAATTGTTTAAATATGTTAATAAAGGCATTATTCCAAATATGTTTTTTTCTCTTATAATGACCTTCATTGACAGAGTATGAAAGAAAACATCACTGAAAAATGCCTGAGTAGTAAAAATATGCATTGTAATGTTGTAACAATGGGAAAAATAATCAACCTTTATATTAAAGTAATTTAAATATTTTTATAGACATTACATTTTTTTAATAATTGTTTTTAACCCGTGGCTTCGCTCGTATCAAATGTTTTTAACGTATCTTCACGCCCATATCCCCGAAGAGGTAGGCAGAGGCACAACTAGGGCACCCACGACTAGCCGAAGACACTAAGTCCCATAATGTGATAGGTGGCAAGCCTATCGCCAACCGAGCACATATCCAATCCCGAGTAATTTTTCCAAAACCAAATTTTCTTTTTGTTGCCCGACTCGGGAATCGAACCCTGGACATCGTGTAGTCAAGTACAACACCTACCACAGACGCGACACATCTTATTTTATAAAAAAACCTTCGTTAATAATGCGTTATTTTAAAGTGCAATCCATAACCATAAAAAATAAAAGTGACCATAAAAAGTGTTATACTGAGTGAACCTTAAAATGCGAAAGGGTATGCTTCGCTGGTTCGGTCATGTGGAAAGAATGACAGATGAAACATTGACAAAGCAGATATAAAATGCGAATGTGGATGGATGTAGGTAATCGGGGAGACCAAGGTTGACATTCCACGATCAGATCACTCGGATGTTATCCGAGGGTGGTGTCAAGAGTCTTCGAAATCGTCCTGTTTTTATGAAAAGGGTATTGAATGTAAAGGCGTCCAGACAGGTTTGTCAGGATCGTGAGGTCTGGCGCTTGATACTCTCTGGCTATTCCGTAAGGGTCTTGGCGTAAAGACATGTATGTATGTATTACCTTAAAACATAACTGTATGCTATCGCTGACTTTTTTATAGGAATTTTAAAACTAAAAAATTTTGTCAGATGTTTTTTACGTAGCTTTGACAGTTTACAAAGCACACGCTACGGAAGCTCTTAGAAACCTATTGAAACTATCATAAAAATTGATAGTTTATCATAAAAAAAAAGTATCTTCACGCCCATATCCCCGAAGAGGTAGGCAGAGGTACAACCAAAGCACCCACGACTAGCCGAAGACACTAAGTCCCACAATGTGATAGGTGGCAAGCCTATCGCCAACCGGGCACATTTCCAATCCCGACCAACATTTTTTTATTAGAAAATTGGAAAAATCCAACTTTCTTTGTGTTAGCTGACCCGGGATTCGAACCTGGGACCTCATGCAGTCAAGTCCAACACCCGGACCGCTAGACCACAGAGGCGACAACTAAAACTATCATATAGTGATAAAAAAATGAAGAAGTAAAGATTCATGACAATTGGACACTTTTTTTTAAATACTGCGTAGTCCTCGTCTCTACATATGTAAGTGAAGTCTCAATCATACCCGACCTTTTAAAGTAGGTAAGAAACACGATCTAGAATTTCGTTACGTAAATACGTGTATACCAACAAAGTGATTAAAAGCTGCTTCAAAAAAAAAGCTTACGTCTTTTTTTATGTCTAACCTATTTCTATACAATTTATTAAATCAGTTTATCCATTTTGACCTGAAAATGCAATATATCACTACATATTATAAAACAAAGTCCCTCGCCGCGTCTGTCTGTCTGTTCGCGATTTACTCGAAAAGTATTGAACGGATTTTCGTTCGGTTTTCAACAATAGATAGAACAATTCTTGAGGAAGGTTTTAGTGTATAGTAAGTTTATGTTTTGTACAAACCAACGATATCACAACGATATTAGTTCAATATGTCGGCAAAAAATAAGCCGATCGGGAGCTTTCCTCGAAAACGCTGCCAAAACCTTTTGCGTTTTTTTGCGTGTTTATGGTGGGATTTTTCCTCTTCGATAGATCTCAAAAAAAGTATCTTTAAAGAATAACCCACAATAACCGTTTTTTGCGTTTACTTAAAACAGTAAAATGAAGGGTTACTTTAGAACATATTTTTAACAATACAGTATTAACCCTTAATCAAATAAATCTGTTAGATACGTTATGCGTGTAATTTAGATCAAAATTGCCTTTTACACTATCAGAAAAAAATAACAACTAATGAGTTATCAAAAAGTTAAAATCTCCGGGCACAAAATTAAATATCGTTGAAGCGTAGCGTAGACATGCGCGCTTACTGCATCCATCTATACTGACATCCTGACATCCAGACGTACTCACAAACTTTCGCATTTATAATATTTGTAGGACTTTTATTCTTGAATAACCGAAGCGAAGCGACGGCGGGCAGCTAGTCTGATATATAAAATTCTCGTGTCACGGTGTGCGTGATTGAACTCCTCCGAAACGGTTTGACCGATTGTCATGAAATTTTGTAAGCATATTGAGTAGGTCTGAGAATCGGCCAAAATCAATTATTATACCCCTAAGTGATGAGGGTGACTTATTCCAAAATTTTTTTATAAAATCACATTAAAAATATAGCACAACAATGTCTGACGGGACAGATAGTTTACTTATACAAATAAACACTCACACATCTCAAATATTAGTAAATATTCTAAAAAACAATTAAAATCAAACATTTACTAGAATTAGGTTGACGTGGGAGTGAAGGAGAGTCTATACAATACCCAATTAAAGTTATATGCTAATACAAAATATATTGAAACATAAAATTTAAATTTTCTCATAACCGTATAAACTTAATAGTTTTAGTTTTTTATATAAGTGATTACTCAGCAGTAAAATCAAATACGCACCCCTGTTAGGTAGAGGTAGTTTCTTAAAATATTGTAACCCATGTTTAGCCTCCAAACTTATTTTCTTTTTATAATAATGGAAGGCAAACAAGCAGACGGATTTCCTGATAGTAAGAAATTCACGCTGCGTAGAGACACCAAAGGTGGTAATGGTGCGTTGCCAACCTGAGGCCGGGATGTTAGGCCTCGAGCAAAAGTAAGTTTAGCTATGGTGGCAGGAATAGCTAAGGCGGTGGTACCAATCCAGGCGAGTCGTTGCGAAACTCTACGACCTAGTAGAACGTCACGGTGTTAGTGACGAAATGCCTATGCTCGCCTTTTACCAGCTGCCTGGCAGGAAGGCAGATGGTCTATTCTGCAAAGTAGCCCGGACCTACACGGGGAGTGCGTAAATCCCTAATTTCGTTATCTATAAGTAAGATTGTAGCATTGATAATATTAGTATGATTTGGATTTAAAATCAATTCTAAAAACCATACCCAAGTTTGATCTTCAATCTCAATCAGATGCATCCCGAATTCCATGAAAATTACGATTTCATGACTTTCTAAGCTTATATCATTCTATTAGTATGGTTTGGATTTGTAATGAAGTCTATAAGCCTGCTTAGGAATGTTTAATATGCAAGTGGTTTAGCACATTTAGTTTTCAAATCATGGAAGTTATAGACGATTCTTTTCCTTCCTGCTCCTTACATAGAAGGTATTGATGACAGTTTTTCCATAGTCATTGCTGTGACTAACGAATAACCTAACGTTTAAGTGGCTGACATTTGTAAAAAAGGATCATATTCCCGAAGAGGATGGAAGAGGCACAACCAGGGCACCTACGGCTAGCCGAAGACAAAGTCCCACAATGTGATAGGTGCAAGCCTATCGCCAACCGGTCACATATCCAATCCCGAGCAACGTTTTTTTTTTATTAGAAAATTGGAAAAAACAAATTTTTCTCTTTGTTGCCCTACCCAGGAATCGGGACCGGGACCTCATGCAGTCAAGTCCAACATCTGAATCGCTAGACCACACAGGCGATATTTTTATACAGCCGAAATCATTAAAATTTGTTGACAAACATCCAAACTTTATTCAGTGACAGTGAAAAAATTGTCACAAAAATCTATCGTGTAATGGACTCTTATGAACTGGAAATATGTTTGCAGTAATGAAAGGAAATAATGAAAAGGGCTTCTTAGACTGAGAGTTTCTGTCTGTGATTTCTGAACTGTATTTTTTGGCTTGAAAGACGTTAAGGGGCATTCCGTAAGAAGGCATAAACAAAACAGAGTTAAATAAAGAGGAGTTCCCCTTAATTACTTATAGAATAGTTTATTTTTTTCATTCCATGACCCATAGGAACTTCTTGACTGTATAAAAATATTATATATATATATATCTACATTTATCGACGAAGATATCTACATTTATCTGTCTTCTTATCTATCTGTAAAGCCATCTGTATTTATATAAGTATTTTGTTTACACACCTTTCGAATAACATTTGTATTATTCCATAATCAAATACATAAAACAAAGTGTATTGTTGAAAGTAGAGTATTATTTGAAATACATTTTCAAATAATACTCTACTTTATATATAATATTATATACAACGGATTTTCACCAAATGCCGACGATGAAGAATACAAATTCTATTTTGTTGCCATTGCAGTATGTATGTGCTACTATTACACACCGCAACGAAAATTACATAAATGTAGTATACCTACAGGTTAATATGGTATATAAGAAGATACATTATTTTAATATATATAAACTACGTGTCACGTTGTTTGTCCGCGATAAACTCCTAAACTAATTAACCGATTTCAATCAAATTAGCACACCGTGTGTAGTTTGATCCAACTTGGAAAATAGGATAGCTTATATCTCAATTTATGTTAAAAAATACCATCCGAGCGAAGCCGGAACAGGCAGCTAGTACACACATAAAAAGTGCTCGCCGTTGTCGTGTTACGTATTGCAGAGTAGGACAGCTGTTAGACAAGTTCAGCTAATAAAGTACGGCCATAAGGCAGCATCAGTAACATCTCTTAAGTTCTAATGACATAAAAATAAAGTAGGTTTGTAGTTTCCATCATACCTATGCACTTGGTGAAATTACATTACTATGATTTAAGTGCTCGGGAGTTCATCTTCGAATTGAAAAAAAGTTAGTCTGTTATAAACGTAACCTAGATCAGCTATCTGCAAGTGAAAGTAGTAAAAATAAATACAGTCTAGCCGTGCGGTTAAGCGGAACAAACAGGCAGACAAAAAATTCGAAAAATGATATATATTTTGTACTTTATAGTAAACTAGGGGCCCGTCCAGGCTTCGCACGGTTATGAAATATACAAATAAGTAAGTAAATCTTCCTCATCAATCATTTCACTTATTAAAAAATCGCATCAAAATCTGTTGCGTAGTTTTAAAGATTAAATCATACAAAGGGACATAGTGACAGAGGAAGCGACTTTGTTTTATACTATGCAGTGATTACAAATAGCTATACACCGTGTAATTGACAGCGTACCGAAAAATGAAACCATGGATTCTGTACATGATAGACATGCATATTTACTTGGAATTTTGTGTCGGAAATTTCATTATTTTAAAAAAAAAAAGTATTTTTTATTGATTTCACTATTATTTCATTAATACTAACTAACGCAACTCGATTTTTATTTAAAATCTAATAAATAACACATTTTTACTAAAAACAGCAATGTAATAAAACAGGGTATTAGGTCGGCACCTACAGCTCGCAACGCGCGGCTTAATACGTATACTTTGTTCGCTATACATTGCGGGCTGAAAAACTGCTAAATATTAAACCACTTGTTTCCGACAAAAACTGTTAACGGATATTGTAAGTCTGATATGTATCTAAACTACCACAGAAGTTTTCGTTACGGTGCCAAATACACCCTGTATACACGAGTCCCTTGAGGTTAAGGCAGAGTATCGAGTGTCAAGTGTCTATAAGCAAAGCAGATATACAATGCGAATTAGGATGGATGTAGGTACCCGGGGAGACCAAGGTTGACATTCCACGATCAGATCACTATGATATTATCCAACGGTGGTGTCAAGAGTCTCCGAAAACGGCGCGTTTGTATTAAAAGGGTAATGAATGTGAAGGAGGCCAGACATGTTTGTCAGGATCGTGAGGTCTGGCACTCGATACTCTCTGCCTACCCCGTAAGGGACTTGGCGTGAAGATATGTATGTATGTATCTATAAACCTGCCAAGCTTCTTCCACATTCAATAAGTACTTATACATATGCACCTGTTTCTGAAAATGTTGACATTCGAAAGCTACCTGAGGAACTGATCTCGCGGGGTGCTGACACACACAACAACCATCCACATCCGCCTATATCTACCTGTATGTTTTGTTAATATTTTATACTTGATTCTTTCCATGCAACCGCTCATGAGGATGCCGTTTCTCATTTTTAAACAACTCTAAAAAAGGTTCTCAATTCGACTGTATGTTTTATTGTTTTTTGTATGTTTGTTACCCAATCACTTGGCAAATAGCCAACAAATTTTAAAGGTGCTTGTTGTTCGCCTCTGTGGTCTAGCGGTTCAGTTGTTAGACTTGACTGCATGAGGTCCCGGGTTCGAATCCCGGGTCAGGCAACAAAAAGAAAATTGGGTTTTTCCAAATTTTCTAATAAAAAAAATGTTGCTCGGGATAGGATATGTGCCCGGTTGGCGATAGGCTTGCCCACCTATCACACTGTGGGACTTAGTATCTTCGGCTAGTCGTTGGTGCCCTAGTTGTGCCTCTGCCTACCTCTTCGGGGATTAGGTCGTGAAGATACTTTTTTTACTTGTTAGAAAGATAGATCTCTTTTTAGAAAATTCTGGCCCACCATTTCGAAATCATTTGCCATCTTTCGAAAAAGTAATTATAAAATTGCGATATGGTACCTAATGAAATAGTAAATTTTAGTCGGTTTGTGCAGTTTTACTGTGATTATTATTACAAGAGCAATTTCTTTCAATTCCAATCTCTGATCTCTATTGCGAATGCGATTGGTGAGCATAACACAACATATTTTTTTATGATACTGGAAGGCAAACAACGGATTTCGTAATAGTAAGAAATTCACGATGCCTAGAGACACCAAAGGTGGTAACGGTGTGTTGCCAACCTGAAGCCGGGATGTTAGACCTCGAGCAAAAGTAAGTTTACTGGTTACCTTACCTAAAACACGTCATGACGGAATGGCGGCTGGAATAGGTAATGCGGTGGTACCCATCCGGGTGAGTAGCTGCAAAACTCTACCACCTAGTAGATGTCACGGTGGTAGTGACGGTAAGCCTATGGTCGCCTTTTAAGAGCTACCTGACAGGAAGGCGAAGGTAGACCTGCTAAGGAGCCCGGACCAACAAGGGGAAAAGCGTT
>NJDC01005023.1:0-12096 GCA_002245475.1 Calephelis virginiensis
GGGTAATAAATAATAAAACTAGTAATAAATATTAATAATTGGCTTAAAAGTTAAATAATATGTAATTAAATATTTTTTTATAAATATTAAAATATTTTCACACCAAAATATGGCAGAACGTTTATATACTTAAATATTTTTATAATATCTTATTTATACACATATTAGTAACTAAATGATTACAACTCGCATTGTGTCCAAGAGTACCTGCCTAAAATGACCCAAACGATTCCAATTTCCAATATTGCATGAATTGAGCTTCAAGAGTAACCCTACTGGCGAATCTGGTCGAGTTTCAGTTCAAGATATCAAACCAGCCTTAAGAACGGAACCATTGTCAGGTAATTTTTTAATTCCAATTCTTTAATTCTTGCACTCACCATAATTTCTTACATTTTGTATTTCATTTTAATTGAACTTTCAGTTACGTATAGAGGGTAGCTATTTTATAGAAATTAAAATTTAGTTATTACAATATGATAACTTATTTTTCGATGTGACACTTTGGTTTGTAAAAAAAAGTTTATAGAAATCAGCATAATTATACGGTGATATAATTTTAAATATAGAATAGTTAAAAAATAATTTTAGGCCGTTCACAAAACATATGGTTACCTAATCAGCAATTCAGATTTGGAATTAAGTAAGACTAGCGAAAACGAACGCTTTAGTTTTTTCCCGTTCGAATGAACTAAGGACGTGTGCGCTGTCGTGAATTTTTTTTAAAAATATCGTTAAGTTTCCGAATTTGCATTTCTGACAAAATCGTATTTGTGTGCACGGCCTTAAGAAGGTCATTTCATAATAATTTTAAATTTACTGTCAAGAAATTTTAAAGATAAAGTATAATATAGTAACGATTCTATAACATTTTTAATACTTAAACACGCTACACCAAAATCATACTATATAATAAGGCTTGTTAAAATCCAAAAGCTTTTAAAAATTAGATACAAACATATATTTTCATAAACATAGAAATGGAAGCAGCGTTAGAAATGAGATTCGTTACAGCACGATATAACATCAGAACCCATCAAATCAAAATCAGAGAACTGTGTGAACTCCAGCAAAGAGATGTATATCAAAACGTAATTACTATGTTTAGAATATCGAGTTTGATCATTTAACTGAATTAATACGTTCTGTTCATTGCAATACGTTCTGTCCGTTGCTTTATAATTAAATTGATCCAATAACGTTCTAGATAATCGTTCTATAGATGATTCATCTATAATAAGATACGGATTAACTATCACAAGTTGCAGATATATTATGATTTGGATTGACGGATGTGGCTTTTATGTTATTAAGTTATCATGGTATGTGTACCTATGTTTATTATTTTTTTGGAGAAATAATTGATGCGATATATAAACATAGTTATTGGAATACAATTAAAAAATATCTAATTATAATTTGAGGGGTAAATGGCAATGACCATTATCAATATTTTTATCCAAAACTGAAGTTTTACGAATATTTTGAATGACAACATAAAAAAATCATAATTGAGTAGTCATAAAAGATTTAATTGAAACATTTAAAGTTATTTATCATTTTAATTTATTTTTAGCTCTTCACTACTTTCAAACCATCGTAATCTTTGTAGTCTTATATATTCGCTTTAAATTAAAATGAGTTAAAATCATATTGCAGCTTTTGTTTAAATGTTTTGTTCATTGTTATTGACGTCATACCTGTAGAGAATAAAGATCATAAGATAAAACGAATATTGCTGCTGTGTATTAAACAATTTTGGACATTATTTTAAATAGAAATATCCGCATCGTCATCATCCCCGCCAGGATTATTGTCATATAAGCTATAATATGATGAAGTAGAACATTTGCGAGTACAGATATGTACGCGAGGAAACATTTCCAGCCGCAAACAAATATCCTGATAAATTTGGAATAACTAAGAATAAAATGAATACGTGACTTGTGACTGTACGATAAGATTTCAAATGAGATGAAAATATCATCTCATTTGAAACAGTATAAAATTAAAAACAGTTTAAACTACTCAGCCCATTTGATTGCTTCAAATTAGCACTAACTATATAAAAGTATCTTCACGCCCATATCCCCGAAGAGGTAGGCAGAGGTACAACCAAGGCACCCACGACTAGCCGAAGATACTAAGTCCCACAATGTGATAGGTGGCAAGCCTATCGCCAACCGGGCACAATTCCAATCCCAACAAACTTTTTTTTTATTAGAAAATTGGAAAAACCCAATTTTCTTTTTGTTGGCCGACCCGGGATTCGAACCCGGGACCTCATGCAGTCAAGTCCAACACCCGGACCGCTAGACCACAGAGGCGATGACAGACACTAACTATATGGTTAGTGATAAGATAAAAATGGATAATTATTATCAAATATTTATTTTTCTAAATTTAGTGAAATCCAGAGACGTAAAAGTGAAGTGAATAAAACTTTTACAAGGCCATAAAGACATGCTACTAAAGCAATATCAGTAACATCGAAATATCTGTAGTGATGAAATTTGGATGACTGAGGATAGAAGGTCGTAATATCAAATATTGCGAAATATTTATAACTAAAATATGAAAATATGCTTTTTACGATACTGCCCTAAGTAAAAGTATCTATATAAGAATACGTGACTCTTTGATCTTGTAACAAAGAGAGTCAATCGCTTGAAGCGATTCGGAAAATGAGAAAAACTTTTTGAAGTTATTGGATTTAATGTAAGTTTTACTTTAGTGACTGCTCGATCTAATAAATAAAATACAATGTCAAATGTAAGTGTGCAACTTTTTGCTCTCATTTAAAATTTATTTAGTTCAGTTATACGAATTGCTTTAATATTAATGTTTTGTACTAAAATTCAGCTAAACAATTTTATTGCTCTCGTAGTTGGTAACTGAAAAATCTAGAGATTCCTAGTTTGTTTAGATCATTAGATATACAATTAAAATAAAATGAACTATCAAGGTAGTGAAAAATTAATTAAAATGTATTATTATTTAAGTAAATTTTAATAAATTCAATTTAACAAACCATAAATTTTAACAAACTAAGTTTAACATATTGATATTAAAACCTTTTATTATTTGTAGTAATAACGGTAATTTAGTCGAGATTAAATTATTGATATTTTAATAGCTCTTGTATTTTTAAGTATAATGTATATTAGTTACATTTAAGAACTAAATGGCAGTGGGATTTTGATTACTATTAACAATACATTATTATTTTAATATTAGTTCAATTCAGTAACAACGTCAGGTATTTCAGTTAATGACATAAAATTTAATGATTATCCTTTTTTTATTTGTTTTTATTTGTATTCAACAAAAACATATTGTATTAAAACTTTACGTAGATGTGTAATAACACACTTGGCGAGAATTGCTTAAAAAATATTATGTGATCAATTCTGTGTGAATCAATTCGCAGAGTACGTTTTCAATCTTTGCTTTAAAATGAAATTTAAATCTGAAAACAATTTGATCAAAAAGATTAAGATATTTTAAAGAAAGACAACTTTCTTTCACTACCTCAACTTTTACAATTTTAAGTCAGAACTGTTCCATTCGTAACTTTCAACTTGCGTTGAAGTGAACGAGATCACCTGCAACTTTTTATTGTTCAACTTTGCAAAAGCGCATAATCGTGATATCGGAAAATTTCCTTTTTTGCTTTTTTAGAGATATTTATCATTTTAAATCTTTCTTATTGCAAAATATTAATACAAACTTAATAAATTATGATTATAGTAGAAAGAAAATTATTTTAATAAACTTGTTTTAAAATAAACAACCAAACAGAAAAAATATTTAAAATAAACACCATATTCACATTATGTTAATAATAGCGTCGTCTATTCTGTTTTAACTGCACAGTTTTTTTTTAGTACTTATACGCTCTATTTTCTCATTACATTCGTTTGTATTAATAATTATGTGTAGATCATTATTGATTTATTAATTGATAGATCGTAAAAAAAAACTATATCTTGGTATTTTGAAGAATTTATCAGTTACATCATTGAGACATGTGTCTGAAACAAAATCTTAGCTTTATTCTACTATGTATCTTAACAGTAGGGCTACTATCACCTTGTTCTAACCTATGATCATTTCAAAGCATCCATTAACTATAGAGGTTGACTATCCAAATTTATATACATTAATTACAATACGTTTTTGAGCGCCACTTTCATGTGAATAGTTTCAACACACAAAGAAAAGTTTTCAATACACTAACAATATAAGTCAAGTAAATTGAACAGTTAATAAGTAGTTCAAAGATATGCGAACGTTTTTGTTGAGATTTGTACTATTTAAATTGAAAATGTAACGCAATATATTATTTTGCTGACTGAGACATTTGGACAGGTAATGGAAAAAATGCAAACTACAATAAACAAAAAAGTCAAATTTGATTAAAAAAAATCATTTAGATAGATTTAAATAGTAATGTAAAGATTTTTTAAATTAAAATTAACGAAATTATTGTTAAAATAACATTTTCTATATTAATAATACTACTGATTATCACGTTTGTTATTAGATACACAATAACACAACAAAACTTTGACTGCTCAATGGCCAATGTCTATTAATAGCCAGTGTAGGAGGGTTCGGGCACTCAATATATTGTCTGTCAATGTAAGCTCCAGTCCAAGGGTAAGTCCCTGGATGAAGATCGGGAATGTAAAGTTGGCGGTGCATGACGTGCACCGCGAGGCGGATGTCAGTAATCCAATGATTCTTCATCTGGAGACCGTTTGCGGCAGCACAAGCGCCATGCAGCACCTAAAGCACAAATTCCAACAGCTATTGCCAATCCAGCACCTAAGGCTGGAGCCATCCAGTCTCCACCACCAGTTGCTCTCGCTCTTGCACACAGTTCAGGTGCCTCGTCATGAAGGGAACCTAAAGGAATCCCACCAAGTGCATCTAAGTATCCTAAGCGACGCAAGCTGTCTTCAGAATAAGCTTCTCTAGCACGTTTTTCATCCGCAGTCCAGAATTTCCTTTCACCAGATGTAATGTTAGGGCAATTGATAACTCCATTGCATATAAGTCGTGCTGGAATACAAAGACCTTCTTCGCCAGGGCATATAAAATCACAATTTTGTCCTGAATCTGAACTTAATGTTCCACTGTCAGTTAATCGAGAAGTCATAAGGGTTCCATCTGAATTTTTAGGTAAGTGATATAAACCAGTCCAAGCAATTTTAAATGTAGCTCTAGCAGGAGATGCGCTACCTATGAAGACTATTCTGATAGATCTTGTTTTTTCTTTCTCTATTACTAGTGGGTCATCCAGGGATTCAAATCCTAATTCTCCAGCGGATAAGATTGGTAATTCACGAGCTAAGGACACATTTTCACCACAAACAGAAAGATATGGTTCAACTCTTCCAGGAAGATAAATTTGGATATTTCCGTCATCACAGTGACGGGAGACAAATTTGATACTATCGAAGTGAAGCCATATATCCCTCTTTTCTTCAATTTCTAGGTCCCATATGCACTGAATACGTTTTGGTGGTTCCGTATAACCTAAAGCTTCTAAATGAGGATAAACAATTTCTCCATCTGATGCAGCTGCTAGAACTGCGGGACCACAGAGTGGTCCATGGACGAATTCATATCTAGCTTCGAAAAGTGGAGAAGGATTCTTGAAATATGAAGCAGCGGCATGGGCATTATCAACTATTAATTGAAGGTTCAGGCTTTCTCCAGAAGATACTACACGGTATGGTCTTGCTCTTGTGACTGTGTTTGCATGTTTTGCACATAAACAAGAACCAAGAGATCTTTGAACTGCTAAATGTAATGGTAGTGGTGTATTTGTTACACTCATCGATATATTTGGAGTTTTACCTCCAGGATAGGGTTCCCAGATAATAAGTTTGTCAGCTCTATCTTCGTAACAATTTTGACAAGACACAGGTGTGTACGGGTGTTCCTGTAAAAGAAAACATAATTAGAACTATGAAATAGTTTTGCCTAGTAGGAAATCCATATTACATTAACTCTTTTTTAATTATGGGTACCGTTCTATGGCTGGATCTTAAGGTGTGGAAGTCTATCGGCTACGCAACCAATGCCATTCATGGCATGCATCTGTGCTTGCCAGAATTGCAAGCACAGATGTTATGTCAGCAGGAATAGATATGGCGGTGGGTCTAATCCATGTAATCTACTGCACAGTACTACGTTCTGGTTATGACTGGTTGTAATTAACATAAACCAACAAGCAGGATATGTAGTTGTTACATACCGAAGCTAAAAAAAGAGAGTAAAAAAAATATGAGGTAAAGAGTATGTTAATATTATAACGATTGTAAATTCTAAATTGGTCAACTTGTAATACTGTAAGGGCTGCGTCTCTTTTTTTAAATTTTGTACAAAATTAACCAGAAATAAAAGTTTGTTGGTTTTTTGTACACTTTGCCCAAGAACTTTTTGTACTTTTATCTGTTTGTTCGTTTTCTGATATCGGCATTGGTAACAAATCATTTAATATAATAGTAAGAGACAGCCGTAGCCTATAGACATCACAAATATTATAGGTTATCTGCTATATAGTGGACGAGTTTAAGCATATTGTGCAAGTCTACCCTACCCTCCAGACAAAACATGACATTTCTGCCGCCATAATGAAGCATTGTGGCGGCAGAAATAAGTAAAATGGCACCCTACTCGGCAAGTTGCTTGAGGAATTGAAGAAATAATAGTTTGAACGGGGTATTCCCTATAATGGTCCAGGTCCCTGAATGAAAAAAAGAATAAAGCATCTGTCTCTCTGCATGGTAGTTTGTAAGAAACAAACATAAGTTAATCGGATCATTACCAACAAGATAACCATTTGCCCGGGTAGGGACCCAATGCCTTGCGCCTAACATCCATCTCAAAAGACAACAGCACACTTATATCATCAATGTTATTGGTATATAGACCAACGTTGTTTCTTGAGCATTATCTAGACGGTCGTGATAACACCAATAAAGGCCACCTCGGTGGAAACTATCTTTCGATTATGTTTGTTCCTTATGGAAGACATCGCTGTAATCTCCGCGTCATTATTAGTGTCCCAACTTAATAGTCTCATTATATTTAACGGATATAAATACGCTTATAATGGAATAAATGGCTTATGGAGTATTTTATGTAAAAAACCAAGCATCGATCCTTAGCTATAATAATGTTATTATATTTTTTCAAATAAATGACAAATGGATATGAACGTAAGTAAAAATATATGCAAACGATACTTTAACCGCGTGGAATCTTTATTATCATGACGTGAGCCGTGTGCTAGTTCATTATTTTGTTCCCTGTGTTGGTCCGGGCTTCTTTGCAGAATAGACCATCTGCTTTCCTGCCAGCCAGCTCTTAAATAGGCGAGCATAGGCTTACCGTCACTAACACCGTGACATCTGACTAGGTAGTAGAGTTTCGCATCAACTCACCCGGATTGGTACCCCCACCTTACCTATTCCTGCCGCCATAACGTCATGACATGTTCCGGTTCGGAGGGTAAGGTAGCTGGTAAACTTACTTTTTCTCGAGGCCTAACACCCCGGTCTCAGGTTGGCAACGCACCATTTCCACCTTTGGTGTCTCTAGGCGGCGTGAATTTCTTACCATCAGGAAATCAGGTAAAAAAAATAATACTCTGAAAAACTGATTTAGTATATGTTACATACCCCCTTACTAATAAAACTTACGTGCCCGTTGATCTGGTGTCTAACTTATTTTTTTGTTAGCAAAAGTGAAAGAGGGTGAAATGAAGATAGTACAACAAACAGATTAATCTACAACCAAACAACCATTTAAAATAGCTCAGACGTATAATAATACCATTTACGTAATGCAATCACTGTTTATTATACAGACTTCGTTACGATTAGAGTAGAGGTTCCCAAACTTATTTCATGTAACGCCCACTTTGAAAATCAGTTGTTTTGTAGCGCCCCCTCCCTCGTTTTTTTCTTGTCAATAACCTCAATAACATATTTGTTGCGCCTAGTTTAAAAAAAAACATTTTTTTCAAGATTTATACCGCCCCCCTCTAGGCTTCCAGCGCCCACAAGGGGGCGTTATCGCCCACTTTGGGAAAGGCTGGATTAGACGAACGATTTAACAATATAGACACATACATTTATTTCTAAAATCACATTACTTTTATGATTTTAAAATACTGAAATCAAAATGAAAAGAGTCAATACAGGTTTAATTAGAATAAACGATTCGGACCTCAATATTCCTCATTTGCTCTATGAACAATCTGCGAAGTCCTCAAAAAACAAATGCTCGAACTAAACTTTATTTTCCTGCATTGGTGTATGAATAGCCAAAATTTGCACCACAGGGAAATTTTGCTCAGTAAAGCTCAATGTGAAATTTTCCGCATTTTACGAAGGATTGGAAAATATTGGAAATTTAATGGACTGTTGAGCTTTGTGTTAAATTGTAGTTATACCGTTTCGTTCACGTTTCCCCTTTGATATATTCGATCATTGACAGAGGATAAATGTTTAATGAATGCTGACTGATCCCGTAAATGTTTAATGAAAGGACAAAACATGTAGCTTCGATACATTGTCACTGCGGCACCTTTGAACGTGACAACATTTTCATTTAAAATTGAGTTTTGTTATTTATTTTTACATTTTTACAAATTTGCATTCATTTCTTAATGTCAACTGCCTTGTCCCTTAATAATGTTAAAATCCACAAGGCTCAGTTTAGATGCAGGACTTTGTGTGGTAGATATGTGTTTATTATTAAAACGTTTTTAATAGATGTATTTCTATTTGCTATGTATTTGTACTTTTGTTTATACCCAATTCTTTTTATTAATTGTTTTACACCTTTCTTTAAAATTAGCAGAAAGACGTATTTTATAATAGTAACAGATACATGAACATTACCAAAGATTTTTCAATGAGCTTATTTATTTATTTATTTATTTAACACTTTATTGCACACAAAAACTAAAATACACAAAATACACGAGAAGTTAAAAATGCACAAAAGGCGAGCTTATCTCTAACTAAAGCAATTTTTTCCAACTAACCCAAAAAAAAAAGTTAAGCTGTGAAAATAAAATGGAAGGCATCGTGTACAAAACAATTAACTATAGCTATACTTAGAACGAATAAATAAAAATATACTAATAAAGTGTGTAAAAAAGGTCTTATAGTAGTTATGGTAGGAAGAGAAGCGGGGTTAAAAGTTGTTCGAGCAAATCGATTAGAATAGTTTAGTTTATGACATTTGTCTGCTTTTAAAATCAAGACCGTTCCATTAGTCGATACAATTGAAGAACTTATTTAAATAACCAGGTCAGTAAGGATCTGTTGAGTAGAATCACAGAACAATATTACTCACAGAGAAGAATTGTAACTACATAATCTATGTATTAATACGTGATGCCAAAACTTTGGACAACTTTTTAGGAAAATGCGCGGACGCAGGAACATAAAATTTGGCACACTTATAGTTTTTGTGTAGGTGAAGTGCAGAACGTTAATATTTTTCAATAATAATGATCATAAAGTACATTAAATCAATAAATAAAACATTACCCACACTACCATGCATTTGATACACACAAACAAATATATTGATGATAACGATAAAAGATCATAGATGCTGCACTATAAAGTTTGGAAACAAAGTACTTGGTCTTGAGAAATGAAGATGGAGTTCTTATCAACAAGATTTTAAAATTTATTATGATCGAATTTCGTCCAAGTAGAATAGACCGTCTGCCTCTCTGCCAGGCAAGTATTAAGACGCGAGCACTGATTAAAATATAGGTCATTACCAACTAGACCACTGGTTGTAAAACCGTACAAGTTGCTGGACAGCGCCCACAGCGCATTACTTATTACTACTGCCATAATGACTCTTTCATGTTCCGGTCAAGTGTGTGTAGCTGTGTACCAGCATATACCATATCTGTAACATCTATGCTGTTTATAGGTCACAGTCGTTTGTTACCATCAGTAGTCTCAGACCCGTAATGCTGACCTATCACATAGAAAGGAAAAGGAGCTTGCTTTTAATTTTGTAGTCAAATATAGGCTACGTTTTATTATATACCAACTTAAGTGGTCCTTACAGCCAGAGACGGGTGTGATACTAATAGCGTACTTTCCGATAGTAAAATACAATGTAGAAAATTGGTATCAGCAACCAAAACCTATTCGATTCCCTTCAGATAAAGGATTATCACAACAGAGAAACCTTGTTTGTGAGAACGTATAAGTAAATATTTGCAAGTCTTATGAGAATAATAAAAAGCAGGACGTTCTCTCGAGAGGTTGGGTAATTGCGAAGCGATATTTGTCTTCGATATGATATCAGAACAAAGAGTTGTGTCAGCCGTCAGACACCCAAAATAGTACTAAAATCAAATAATCAAATAAAAATAAATAATAGTATTAAATGATAAGTAATTAATTGGATTGGCACCGACTTCAGACCTACACTACTTGTCAGTAGCACATTTAATAGGTAGTACGTAATTGATATTAAATCCTAATTACTTTTTACTTAGGATTTTAAACTTAAATCGTCGCGAATTAATAACATTTTTAATTATTTATACGGGATACTCACGATCTATTTTTATTTTATTTGTCGATATTTCAGCCTAGTTGCATAGGCCAATATCGACAAATAAAATAAAAAGAGATCGTGAGTATCCCGTATAAATAATTAAAAATGTTACTTTTTACTTCTTAAATTTGAAGTCGGTTTTTTTACCGTAGTTATTTTTATTTAATACTTTTTAGTTTATTGCTAATATGATTTAATTTAATAAAAATAGACATCGAGATCGGTCAAAGTAGATAAAAAGAACTCATAAAATGAAAACTAATGGGCCTACCTGAATCAAATTTTTATGGCGCCAGTTCGAAACTATTCCGCATTAAACAAAAAATGAATTACGTAAATCGGTTTAGAAACCTAGGAGAAATCGGTGTACATACATAAAAAATATACTGGCCGAATTGAAAAAGAACCTCTTCCTTTTTTTCGAAGTCAGTGAAAAATAGTATTACAAAATCAAAATCTAAAATCTTAATTTTATTTATTACTAATCTGTGGTCTCAGTTTTGGCGCCATCGAGAGAAAAGATGGTCGAAGTTTTTTCATAATTATTGAATTTCGTGTTGATATTGAGTGAAATTAGTCAATTTTGGTGGCATTTTGTACAATTTTGTTCAGTGAAAGTGCACAAATGAAATAATCATGAAGAATTAGCGTATCGTGTAATTCCTCGTTGCCGCCAAACCTCATTCATGAGCTTGAGTAAACAGGCCACCGCTTTACCCAAGAGCCTGACATGACTTCCTGACGACTTATGACTGATGACTATTTAAAATTAATTGAAATTGATATAGAATTTGATGCAAATTTCTACTTGACTAATGGCTAAATATTAACGTGAAGGCCAAAACCTAAAGAAAGAAGAAAGAAGAATCTGTGGTCTCTGTGATCTAGTGGTCCGGCGTTGGACTTAACTTCTTGGAATATCTGTGTATTTATTCGCAAAGAAAACTAAAAGTTCAAATAAAGTATATTTAGATGTTTTTGGTTTAAAAACCCCGATGGCGCTATAAAAAGTGAAACAATTTTTTTATGATAATGGAAGGCGAACAAGCAGACAGATTTCTTGATGGTAAGAAATTTGCGCCACCTAGAGACACCACAGGTGGTAATGGTGTGTTGCCAACCTGAGGCCGGGATGTTAGGCCTCAAGCAAAAGAAGTCTACCGGCTGCCTTACCCTAAGAACTGGAACCCGTCAATGGCAAGCACTGATGTTATGGCGGCAGGAATAGACAAGGCGGTGGTACCAATCCGGGCTAGTTGCTGTGAAACTCTACCACCTAGTAAGATGTCACGGTGCTAGTAGGAGGGCAGATGGTCTATTCTGCAAAGAAGCCCGAACCAACACGGAGAAAAGTTAAAACAGATAGTTAAAAATGTAATGTGGAAAAGTACAAGTGCTATCTAAATATGTGTTCTTGACTTACCTTAAAGTTCACACTCAGTATTGTTAGTATAACCCTTGCAAATATTCGTCTAT
>NJDC01005030.1:5981-16986 GCA_002245475.1 Calephelis virginiensis
CGCGTTCCGATCCGGTGGTAGTTTTTAGAATTATATAGACGCGTTACAAGAATCTGTATATGGATCTACGTAATAAAAGCTATTTTGAATTTGAATTTGAATTTGAATAACGGATGGATCCGCAGTTTTAAACTTGCTCAAAAAAGAGGAGGTTAACAATTGGACAGTATGTTTGTGAAGCGGTTACTCCGCGAATTATCGATTTTTTTAAATTAATGTTGTTTAGTCAAACGGCGGCACTGGGAGACGTCAAATCTCATCTACTCAGTCATTGAGATTTCTGTACAAAATTATTACACAATGATATCTTAATATATGTCAATTGACGTCTCTGAGTGCAGCCATTGTAAACATTTTTTTTGCACCGTAAATTCAATCCAAATTTAATAATAATCGGAAGACGAAAACAAAGTTTTCTCCCAAGTTACTTTTGTTACAAAACATGTTTACAACCGACTAGAACCTCTTTAAGTGCACAATATGCATCATATTATGCATTACGTAGGTATGTACCTAACTTAATAAATTCGAAATTCCAATTGAGGACCTCTTCTTTTCAGCCGTAGCCCTGTTGTTTTTATATAAAATCTCAAACTACTTTAGCAACCTATGTTGAAACTACTTTCAAGTTTTTGTACGTTGTTACAAAAACTTGAAAGTAGGTACCTACTTCCGAAATGGTAAGGAAAGTTCCAACGATCGTGGTCACGATCTGGCGATATCGTTATAACCTCTTTGTTGCAATTGTGATCGGACCTATCGCAATCAAGAGCGGTTATAACAAAGGAAAAACAAAGTAAATTAATAAACAAGAACCAAGAAGCGACCGCAATTTCGCCCGGATGGTCTCGTAAGATGCGAGCATACCTAGGTCACATGTACAATTAACACCAAGATCACTGGTGGTAAAGTGCAGTGTAGCAACTTGCCAGGGTAGGACTCCATCGCCTAACCTATTTCTGTCGCCATAATGACAGTATCATGTACCAGTAAGGAGAATAGGGGAGCCAGTAGACTTCAACAATTTGTCTAGCTAGAGGATAGGGTAGCACCCTACCCTCTTATGGCAACAAGATCAAGTAAGACGGTATATCCCTACCTGAAATAATTAAAAACGGAACATTAACACTATCGAGACATCTATTTCGATTTACCCTGCAGTCGAGTTCACACAGGGATCAACTTCTCCTACACATTTGTCTATAATAATAAACTAGATAAAACAACGACGGGTTGCACTCCGGGAGTACCGGCAAAAGTGAAAACTTGAATATTAACGTTGTGCACTTTTGATACTTTGGAATGGTTAGGGAAAAAAATGCACGAATTGATTTAATTATCAGTATGAAAGTACTATTATTTATGTAATAGAATACAATATTCATTTATTGCGCTATCGTACACAAATATGACAACACGAACATTCGCGAAAGCAGCCTGCGCCCTCTAAACGAAACAGCAGGCGCAGGCATACATTTTCGCCGCGCCGTAAAAAGAGAGAGGGATACTTCCTCTCCTACGTCGCGTTGGCTGTTAGCTCTCCATCCGTTTTTACGAATTTTCGATCAGGTCCCGTGTCCTGACGCGAATTTAGAAGTTTTTACCCATTCCAGAAAAAGAAAAAGTGCGCAACACCGCTAAAGAAGTTTTCACTTCAAGATAAAGTAGGTACATTTGTTTTAAATATTGAACGCCGCCAAAGTCGCGGACAAAAACTAGTGGAAGAGACACAGCACTCGCAGGCTCGCCGTTCGCCGTTTCGTCAGTGCACTAGTTTTAGCCCAGGGCCTGTATTAAATTCACTTCACCTTTCACAAGATATTTGGGTAAGATATGGCTGTTGGTAAGTACTTAAATATACATTATATCCTTTTGCTATCACAGGTTGGTTATTAAATAAAATAAAAATTATTTGTTGGCGAAACATATTGTGTGTTAAACAGTTGAAGTCAGAATGTATCGAAACATTTAAACATACCAACATATTCTGCCACATAGTCTTGGTCAAATATATTTTATTTAAATATATATAAAAACTAGTAAATGCTTTTCAACTATTTTTTTGTTGTGTTAACTGTAATAGATGTTTAGGGAAAGATAAAAAAAATTAAGAATTTAGTATTCATATAAGTACCTATTCATAATATAAGTAATTTTATTCCTTGTCTGTTCCTGCCGCCATAACGTCAGCACTTGCCATGAATGTGTTCCGGTTCGGATGATAAGGTAGGCGATACATTTTCGTTTGCCCGAGGCCTAATATCCCGGCCCCAGGTTAGCAACGCACCGTTACCTTTGGTGTTTCTAGGTGTCGTGAATTTATTATCATCGAGAAATCCGTCTGCTTGTTTGCCTTCCAAGAACATAGAAAAAAACATAATTAAGACAGGACAATGACCATCGCGTCTAGTAGTCACGTATTTTTTATTTTAGTACTTGCCCTGTGTTTGGGTTAAATTAAATTAAAATTAAATTAGAACATTCGCCCCAGAAAGGATTTAAACCTGTACCTAACTTTTCGTCCCAAGCCGACGAATGTTTTAACCATTTGAGCTAGGTACCTACTGCGGATTCAAATCTTATGGCAAATTGTTAAATTCCTTTCTTTTCGTACCGTTTACGCGAGTAGTTAGGTAATCTATATAAATACCTATTTCTTTTCCTTCTTTAAAAATTGTAGCACTTACTTATTTAAATTTGTTACAGTAGTACACGAAGAAACAGCTGTCCTGTTATATTATAATTTATTATTACATTATTAGCCTACAGGATTCGTTTTCTACAGCATGATCAGGGCTAAAACTTAACGTATTTAAGTTAAACTACTTACTCAAAGTTTTAGCCTTGTTGATGCTGAGGAAACCGGAACAGGTAGACTATTCATACCTATATTTGTAAATGAAAGTGTTACTTTAAACAGTAGATATAAATGTACCTTTATTTAGAAATATGAATATTTGGATGTTTTACAAATGGCCAACTATAGCTAATATAAAAAAAATACCAAAAACTGCAGTGCGCATGTGTGGTTGTTATTGTATTGTGTTTGTTGACACATTATATAAAACAAGTATCTTCGCGCCCATATCCCCGAAGAGTTAGGCAGAGGCACAACCCACGACTAGCCGAAGACACTAAGTCCCACAGAGTGTGATAGGTGGCAAGCCTATCACCAACCGGGCACATATCCAATCCCAAGCAACATTTTTTTAATCAGAAAATTGGAAAAACTCCATTTTATTTTTATTGTCCGACCCGGGATTCGAACCCAGGACCTCATGAAGTCAAGTCCGACACCTGGACCGCTAGACCACAGAGGCATTTAAAAACAAAAGCGCAGGACAACAGTTAGCACTTAGATATTGCAGATAAATGTAGGTACTTATACAATGCGCATAATATTGTAACAGGTAATTAGAATTGATAAATTAAAGACATATCAAATGTGTAAAATATAACATCAAGGTGGATAAGTTACTACATATATACTTATTATAATTTGAAACTTCGAATTACATGACGGAATTCATTTTGCAATATATATTGTTGCAAAATGTCGCAAATAGAAGTGGACATATGTGTAGATTTATACAATAATGTGTCCATGACTGTCCGTCTGTCTAGATGAAGGTCAATTCCGAATCGTATCACGCGGGTAGTATATGAGCGGGAGGACGAAGGTTTGTTCTTCAACGAGCTCCCGCGGGAAAGCCAAAGAAGCTTTTTTTTCTTTTTTTCTTTGAAAAAATGGTTTTTATAACGACAATTGAGTTCTGACCTGGAACTAATAATAAATTTCACACCACTGGATATCTAGGTAGATAGGTAGGTATTTAGAAATATCATGGTTTCAATTTCACTAAAATCAGTTCAGCGCAAATGAAGTACGCAGAAGGTGAAAGCAATGGACAAGCGTCGGGTATCTACCTACTAGGTACATATTAATATCTCAATTAATTTAAGTAATAAAGAAATATACCTACGTATGAATTTGTGATAAAAGTGAATTTAAGATACTGACATTGTTTTTTGATTAAATAGTGATTCTTTCTCATCAAATCAGACATAAGACTATGATATGGAATGGAATACACGTCTCCGGTAGAGACACGCAAGTTAAGGTGGTCGCTGACCACACGCGGGGAAGTAAAGCATAGTCTACCTCTTAAAAAAATACCAGGCTTTGCGAATGCGGACAAAGCTTTTGATCAACGTCACAGCGATAGGATCGTCACGTCCCTGCGTCGAAAACAAAAATTAATTATAAGCTTTAATTTTTTAATGAAATATTTTTGATTTTTATTTTATCGCCTCTGTGGTCTAGCGGTCCGGGTGTTGGACTTGACTGCATGAGGTCCCGGGTTCGAATCCCGGGTCGGCCAACAAAAAGTGAATTGGATTTTTCCAATTTTCTAATAAAAAAAACTGTTGGTCGGGATTGGAAATGTGCCCAGTTGGCGATAGGCTTGCCACCTATCACATTGTGGGACTTAGTGTCTTCGGCTAGTCGTGGGTGCCTTGGTTGTACCTCTGCCTACCTCTTCGGGGATATTGGCGTGAAGATACTTACTTTATTTTTGATATGAACAGGCAGGAACTGGTGAATTTATTTTACGGTTTTTAGAAATGGTCAAGTGAAATAAAGATTATGGTGTAAAATGTTGGGTTTCATCAAGATTAAGTAGATGATAAGCTGCGACGGGCAGCTGATTTAATTTGGCCTGACGACATTCAAGGCTGGTGAAGCGAAAAAACAAAACAAAAGCAACAAGATACCTAGTCAGTTGTGCAAGGGTTGTCGGTTCGATTGCGAGCGCCGCAAGGTCACCTCAGCTGGTCAAAGCTTTATTATTTTTATAACATGACATAGCAAAAGAGCGGACCTGCGTCGGCTTAACTATACCTATAGGTAGTAGGTACGTACCTGTTGTGATCACTACATATAGGAACCTAATAACTTGTATTAAAAAGTAGTAAAGTGTCTACAGTCTACACATTGAATGTAGGTATGTTATTGGCGTACGGACAACACGACCAGCCAGCCTGTTCTTACACACTAGTAGTAGGTAGATAGGTAGATATATATATATATATGTAAATGAAAATAGAAAACGTACTCGTATACTTAATGATATACCTATTCACAGTAAGGATTTGACGACCGTCCGATTTCAGTTTGAGAATCCGGAACGAAACTTCGTCCATAGCAAATCCAGTAATTTTCCAGTCAGTAATTTTCTGTACGGAATTCCTATAACTAGTGGTCGCCCGTTGGTCGAAATTCGACCATAATAAATTTTAACATCTTGTTGATAAGAACGCCATCTTCATTTCTCAAGACCAACTAGGTACTTTGTTTTTAAACTTTTTAGTGCGCCATCTGTGATCTTTTATCGTTATCATCAATATACCTATTTGTTTATGTGTGTCAAATGTATGGTAGTGTGGGTAATGTTTTATTTGTTGATTTAAGGTACCTTACTTTAAAAGCATTATCATTGAAAAATATTAGCGTTCTGCTCTTGTCCTACACATAAACTATAAGTGTGCCAAATATTGCCTAGGTATAACAGGTATTTACGAAAACTAGTGGTCGCAAATTGGTCGAAATTTGACCATAACAAATTTTAACATCTTTTTGAAAAAAACAGCCATTTTCATTTAATTATCAATTATCATTACATCAATCAGTACATCAATGCATAAAAAAATGTTGAGCAAAAAAGAAAGAATTAAGTAGGTAGGTACCTAATTTCAAAAATTGCACGGGAACCATCGGAACCTATCTCAGTCAGGTAAGGTAGACTTACAGTGAAGTGCACTTTAACTTGGGTCTTGCGAGTTTTGGCGCCATCGTGAATGAAGATGGTCGCAATTTTTTCACAATTATTGATTTTAGTGTAAAATATGAGTAAAATTGGTTAATTTAGGTGAGAATTAGTTTGATTTTGTTCAGTGAAAGTGTACTAATGAAATAATCATGAAGAAATTAGTGTATCGTGAATTTGCTCGCTGCCGCCAAATCTCATAAACGAGCTTGTGTAAAGAAACCACCGATTTACTCAAGACCCAGACAAGACTGTGTAAATAGTGACTAATGACTGAAATAAAGAATTAATATGGAAGACATAAATTGAAAATATATAACAAGAAAAAGATTTATCAATACGGAAGACGTGGCTGTATGGACACTGATCCTTTGCCTTTCCTCGACTGGGATGAAAATAAAAAAATAATAAATTGGGTCTTGCTTGTACCACGCTATCATTTTTTGCCATAATAGGTAGGTACATAATCTCTCTAAATAAAATTATCATTTTCGATTTCAAAATCTTACATTCTGTCTGCCTAACTATTTAGGTACCTAGGTACCTATTAAAAAGTGACCTTTTTTATTTTCGTAAAAACCAAACTACATACCTACATAATTCCTTTTTTTTAAACGGAAAGACGGAAAAAGAGGGGAGTGTACAAATAACATGACTGTGAGTGCGTGCGTGCGTGTGTTTGTCTGTCTGTAGCATCAAAATGCGAAAACGAATGAATCGATTTCTATGCGAATTTTATTTTTTGAACGCTGACGTGCTAGGTTCATTAATAGGTACCTACCTACCTACCTATAGGTTTTGTCGAGGATTATTGAAAATGTTTAAATTTAGGATTTCTATTTTTCTAATTCAGATAGGTACCTGGGTAGTTAGGTTTCTATCTTGCTACTTAGTTTTTTTAAATTTTGCTACCTACTTGAAGTAATCTAATAAGGAAGCCAGATTAAGTTAAATGAACAATCCATTCATAAAAAGTAATGCCAAATAAAATAAATTTAAATTTTCCTACCCATTTAATTCGCTTGCTGAGGTAAAAAACACTCGCTCTAAGTAGGTACCTAACCTACTCGCACGATTAGTATTATTATGAAAAACAAAACAAGTAAAATTTAAAAAAAAAAACATAGGTAGGTTAGTAGGTATGTTGCTACCTACCTACTTCTGTTATATTAAATTTTATATGTTCGAACAAAACATAATTAGCACGGATGTCAAAAATTGACTTACCAGTTTTTTATTTCCATTCAAAAATAAAGGCAGATAATGCGGAAACTGGTCCTATTATAGTTAATAACATCCTTCCATATCTATAACACTCATTGATCCATTCACAAACAATAAGCACCAACACGGGGACACCGCGAATTCACAGAAAATCACTTAATTTACTTAAATCAGCAAAGTTTACTATGGGTACTTCAAATAGTTAAAATAATACAAATTTAGATTAATAACTCATTGATTTTAGTCACAAAATTTTGACCAAGCACAGTTTATTGAACTAAGAGAATTTTTCGATAAATTTATATTTCAGCGCGAAGTAGAACTTTTCTTACGATTTGTCTCGGTCACTGACTGCGCCTCACTGAACTTAATGCACTAAGTTTAATTCAACTTGACTTTTTTGTCGACATATAGGTAGCTAGGTTATTTATAGACCACTCATGCTTAAAAAAGGCAGCTTAAACAGTTGAATGCAATAGTAAAACAAGATGTTTGTAAGAAATGCTGACCGAGATTTGTTTTATAATTGTACTTACATATCCATATTATTATCTACACAATAGGTAGGTACGATCTGATTTCTTCGTTTATTATCAGTTTAAATGTATTTAAGCGACATCTAGTAAATTCGTAAAAAAATATAAAGTGTACTGATTTCTTAAAAGCAAAATCAAATGCAATGCTAACGTGTTTACTAATAAGTATCAATGTAAAACACAAGATGGCGCTAAAATATATGATTGGTAAAGCTTTTGTACACATTTGTTGTGCTGCATGTTATTTGTAGGACATTTTCGTTATTATTATAATTAAATGCTTAATTTAAACACAAAACAATTAAAATAGCTTTCACAAATTTAATGCTTTTGAAAATTGTAAATTGACATATTGCAAATTTTACATCATAAAAAAATATTTACCTACCTACTAGACGACAGATATTGTTCTGTCCTAACTAAAACCAGAGATAAGATAATTAAATTGTCTTTTGATAGTATAAAACAAAGTCGCTCCCTCTGTCCCTGTCACTTTGTATGCTTCAATCTTAAAAACTTTTGATGCAGTTTTTTTAATAGATAAAGTGAATTAACGGATTTTAATGCTGATTTTTTTTAATTGATGAAGTGATTGAAGAGTGACGAAGTGATGAAAAATTCAAAAAAAATGTTTTTATGTGGAGATTGGTTCGTTAAGTTTGATTTTACAATCTACCAATACTCATAAAAGTTTAATAAGCATTTTTGAAAATAATAATCATGTCAACATATTTTGAAACCTACAAGGAAACATGCATGTTTGGATGTAACTGCTAGCAATTTACGGCCAATATTAATAATCATTCCTTATCCAAAACTAGCTGTCCAAGATTGATATTTTGATCCATTTTTATGTTATCGCTTGCCAATAATATATCTGTGCACAGGATAAATATGGGAATGAGGTAAAGGATAGGCCGGCGGATACGCAGCTATCTAGATTGCTTGAAATCCATTAGATTGAGATACATTATTAACATTGGCCGTTAGTCTGCTGTGTCAGAAATTAAGGATCAAACTGCTGAAATAAAAAGGTCATTAGATTTTATGTCGCAAATATATTATTAGGAGGTTGTTATGAAAATGAGTACCTATTAAACCAATAATAAAGCAAATGTCAAAAGTCGATACAAAATTGAGCCAACCGATACGTTGAATCGATGTGAATGGTCTAAGAGCCGGTGGGAGATCGACCTTCACCGATCTGATAACCAGATGAGACATATTTTTTATCAAATCTAATTTGCATAGCAAATTGCAAGCCAACTGAGGCATATTCTGTGTGTTAAAAACTAACAGTGACATAAAATTCATTTCGTTATCAAAAGAATGAAAGTGACGAAAATAATAATCAATTAAAGTTAATCTAATTAAAAATTGCCATGAGCACTTCCAGATAGGCAAGTAATTATAGGCATATTTGTTTATAAATTATATTCGAAAAAAAAAATGTCTCATCTGGTTATCAGATCGGTGAAGGTCGATCTCCCACGATCTCCTCTACTAGAATAATTATATTATAGACTAGGTACCTACGTATACACACTGACAACAAATTAAAGTTGTGTACTTAACTTTTAATTTATTTGCGCAGCAGAAGTTTTTGCTTTACGTAATTATAGTTTAGCTTTGCATTGTGGGACTTTTACATCTGTTTTCGATATACCTAACTCAAAAAAATATTTTCATTTATTAGCTAACTTGCTCAAATTGTGCCCAAAAAGAAATTTTAATGAAATACCTATAGTTTATATGAAAGGTAATTTAAGTATTTTTTGTTTTCGCTAAATAAAACTATGTAAGGGAATATTTTTGTTAAACTTTAACTTTGTCCTACCTGATTGCAAATAAATGAATTTGATAGTTTAAAGTTATGTTCTTATTGCACTTTTACTTTACCCTCTTTTGTTTAGATTAAAGTTGCTGTAAATAATTATTGTAACTTTATGACTTTAGCTTGAGTTGGTTTCGGGCATTTATAAAAAATAAACTTAGTGCTATTTATCTTCTTTATTAACTACATACTAATGGCCTTTTCTGGCTTGAAGTAGTTAGGTGGTCGTTTTTATTTTCCTAACAACAAATATAGTCTATGTTTATCAAGGATAATGTAGAATGCTAAAGGTAACATAGATTCAAATCAGTCCAGTTTTCGGAGCCTGTTCAAGCCAAATAAACAAATAAATCTTTGTTATTTATATTATTGGAGTTGGACTACCACTGTACAACCTGCACCAGAACTCGTCCGAATCAGTCCTAAAGTTTTACATATAGTAGTCACTATAACGTCAGTGTTTGCGACTGTGGTACTCTAGTTCAAAGGATAGACACCTATATAGTACGCAAGCTTTATTTGCAGGCTTTACATTTAAGCCATTTGTAACTCGTTGCTAATATCACTATTGGTTTTCAAAGGCTATTTTTTTACCATCAGAAATTCCATTAGATTACTTAACTAGTAGAGTTAGATGTAGCAAAGGAAAAGTTAAAGAGTAAAGGATAATGTGAAAGGATAACGTTAAAAAAAATAACCAAACACTAAACAATTTCAAGTCAAAGTCATAAGTCATAGACTTTGGAAGGAACAAAAATTTAAGTTGACTTTTTCATAATGTACATTTGTTAATTCACATGGTGATGTAAATTTACATTAAAATAGACTGAAAGAAATACAATTATGATATAATAATGTAAAGTTTACATAACATAATATTGTACAAATAACCAAATAATAAATATGGGCTACTAGCTGTCCCGGCGAACTTCGTTCCACCCGTTCTGTTTGTATGGGAAAACTTAAAATGTTTGTTTTTTCCTAGTTTCTTTTTTTTAACTTTTAAACCTTCCCAGAATTTCAACGAATAATTCAAAACCAAAATTAGCCAAATCGGTCCAGCATTTCTCGAGTTTTAGCGAGACTAATGAACAAAAATCGAATTTTATATAAGACTACTTAAATTAAATATACCTAATCAGACATTTTTAAAACTTTTGCTCTTTTCCACAATACACTCCAAGTAATATTTATTCATTTTTCCTTTATGCAGTAGGTATATCCAGTGACTGTAGTCTGCAGATATGAGGATAGGAATAATAGCCATATACTGTAGTCAAGACCCTAACACCCTAAAGCCATACGGAGCCTATCCAATCACAATCTTATATTGTATAAGTATAAATAAGTGAAGGAAGCCTGCCACCGTGAGACCTAAGGCGACGGGCGGATAGTGGTAGGAAGTAAGGTTTTATGGTTAGATTTTCTCACCGCCAGTGGAGCAGGCTCACACCACTGATCACGTACGACGGTCAAAGTAGTCTTGGCCGCAGTGAGAGACGTAGAGTATTAAGGATCGTGTGGTTATAGGTGCGTGGAAATGAGAGTCAACGGCTAGTTGTGCTCTGATATATTGATTTTAA
>NJDC01005030.1:17096-30472 GCA_002245475.1 Calephelis virginiensis
CTATGTTCATCAATCATCAGCAATAATGTCTGCTTCTAATGTTAAAATATTTTATCAAATTGGTCCAGTAGTTTTGGAGCCTATTAAATAAACCAACATACAAACAATGAAATCCACTTAATTAAAATTCGTACTCATATTGATATTAATGGTCATCGCGACGGCGACGATGTCAATGCTGATGTCCATGTTGTGTCGGTGTGATTACTTCTCGGCTATGTCATGACAGTGTAGTGCTGTGACGGTTTTGGTGATAGTGTTGGTGACAATGTCGTAATGGTGTCTTGTCTGTCTCGTGAGATCGACGGTGCTGTTGAAAACTTCGTGACAGTCCTGAAGGCATAGTGATGATATCCCGACTGTGTCGTGACAGTGCCCGTTTGTGATAGTTTCGGTGATGGCGCTCGTAACGATGCTGCGACGTTTTCGTGACTGTGTCGTTACTGTGTTTTAGCGACAATGAACGATTTATGTTTAAGAAAGATAATGAAATAAAAAATATTTATAACCACGTGATCTAGATATACATAAAAATATGTATTAGATATATGTTTTATATAATGTGATATGAAACTAGATTGAATTGACACATTTGGAATCACCTCCGAATCCCCGACCCACCTTACTAAGTGAAATTCCATTCCGAATGGAGGAAGCACCTAATGGTATCACCAACATTATATTTTATGTGATAGAGCAACAAATAAGTACACAGGTCTTCTAATGATAAAAGATAACCGTGGCCTATAGACACCATAGATGTTACAGAAGTTAAAGGTACACCTTCATCATTTGATTGTTTTAGCTCTTCTCCACAGTATAAAGATTTTCACCCGAAAAAATAATTTGGCGGTGCTTTTTTCCTGCGCACTGCTTCAACAAAACGCGAGATCTCTTTATTCTCATGTCCATTAGGCGCGCATCTAAACAATGTTTCTCTGCGATAAGCTCGTAGTCCTAAGTCTTCAGTCAACAAAGAACAACGAACATTCAAGAAAAAAGGGTTAACAGTTTCTGCCTGTGGATGTGCGTTCTTTGAATTCGGGCCTTCACAGCTTTTACAACTGCTGGTGTCCAACCTTCTAGTAAAATTTAAATTTTTCAGTATGTCGAAAATTTGAGTTGGTGTGTAACCACATCGATGCAGCGCCATTACCGCGGCACGGTCTTATTTAAGCGTCCACTCCATATTTAATAATACCTTTTCTTTCTTTCTTTAGGTTTTGGCCTTCACGTTAGTATTTAGCCATTAGTCAAGTAGAAATTTGCAACAAATTATATATCAATTTCAATTAATTTGAATTAGTCATCAGTCATAAGTCGTTAGGAAGTCATGTCAGGTTCTTGAGTAAAGCGGTGGCCTGTTTACTCAAGCTCATGTAATGAGATTTGGCGGCAATGAGGAAATAAACGATACGCTAATTTCTTCATGATTATTTCATTTGTGCACTTTCACTGAACAAAATTGTACAAAATACCACCAAAATTGACTAATTTCACTCAATATCAACACGAAATTCAATAATTATGAAACAACTTCGACCATATTTTCTCTCGATGGCGCCAAAACTCCTTAATAATACCAAAGAGTATATAAATACTACGTACCACGTATTATAGGCGGGACTTTCATAGATACATAGTAAACCCGAATTGGTATAAAGTTTACTTAAAAAAGTATAAACCCGTATAATTTGAAACTTGAAAGTAAGTCTAAAGGCATTCAAATTTAAGGCAACTAGTGTCATATGATTTGGGCGAATAAAAAACATAGCAAACTTATTTTTTTTATTTTTGGATATGAAAGTTGCACTAAACTGAATAATACCTCCAATTAAAAAAATATACGTATTTTCATAAAAAATCCTGAATTCAAATTAAGAAACATTTTTGTGGATAGCGTTTTTAATTGAAAAGTTTTTATTGTGTTACAGAACTTATGGCCCGATTAAGTATATACGGTACATATACCAAAACATATTAGTTTACAATAGTTGTTTGTCGGTCTGTCGGTCTGTCTGTTTGTTCCGGCTAATCTAGGAAAAAATAGGCCGATGACAACAGGATTTTCACTGGCATTTAGCTGGTGTAATTAAACACAAACGCAGGTTTACCTACGTTTTTATTACATACGTAGTTAAATACAAACGTAAGTTTACCTATTTAATTAGGTTTTTCTAGGATAGGATAGGGCTAACACATTGTAGGACTTATTGTCTTCGACCAGTCATGGAAGGCCTGGTTGTAGCTCTGTCTACCTCTTAAGGTCCTCCTTTTTCTTAATGTCCCTACCCCCTGTATGAACGTTAAGAAATAGGAGATTAACATGGAAACAAAAAAAAAATCAACGACGACGACGACGGGTTGCATTCCAGGAGTGACGGCAGAAATGAAATTGGGTCCCACGTGGTCCCCTTCCTACGAGGCAGCTCGTAGGAGGCGAAAAAAGATCAAATGGGCTACCACCAACAAAAACGCTTTAGAATAGTAGAACGAGTACCGTGCAGAAAGTTGTCTAGGTACCGCCACCTTTCTTTTTCCTGCCGTCATCGAATGCCATCAGTCATACGTTGTTCAGAGTAGCCGGTAGACATGTACAATTGGCTTAAAAATTTGATCACAGTATAGCAACGCACCTACAATATCTATGGTGTTGGCACCACAGTAGTTTCTTACGTTCGCGTTGTGAGCCGTGCGATTGTTCAATATCTTAGTACATGAAAAAATATTGCTTCAATCATTTCAATAGGTTACTACGAAGTCGGATTCAAAATCGGAAACAGTGCTACTTAGTAGGTACCATTACTAATTCTGTGGAAACAATCTATAATCCGGTAAAGTTGTAAGCACCGCGAGGTCAGCAACGTATAAGCCATTAAAAAAAAAGGAAATAATCAAAACAAACAGATTCAATAATCTACTACTTTTTATTCCAATTTGTTATTTTACTTACTTTCTATAACTCACAAAATCTAACAAATAGTAACTAGCTTCCCATAAGAATATTTTAAAGAATAAGTATATATATTTATGAATATTTATACATTTTAAGTGACTTTTTAAAATGATGTTGAACAACAGGAAAACGAGAATGAACAAACACAAATGGATACAAAAATATTTCACAAGAACGTTTATTTACCTGTCAATAAAATAGGTATATACTATATTATAAAACGAAAAAAATTCTTGCTTTTAAGCCTATACCTAAAAAAATTATCTTTGCATCTATACATTATTTTGTTTTTTTAATTGTTGGGATATCCCGACCTGCCCTTACTAACTACAGGTATGCCACTGCTAGTAGCGGCATCACCACCTAATATTTTTGGAAATATTTCGCCTTCGATATTCTCTTTTCTGTTTGTTCCCGCCGATTTTTTTATTGGTGTTGTAGTATCCTTAACAAATTGATTTATAATTCTTGGAAATATGACTAAAGGGTCATTTTTGTCTGCAGAAACATCATCATTTTTATCTAACAAGTTTACAATTAGCCTTGGTTTTGATATGTTCTGGTCTTTGAACTTCCGGGATGTTTTGTCTAAAATGTTTGATTTTCTTTCTAACTTTGACTTTATTAAATTTAACATATCTTGATTGTCTTTCAACGGCTGTAATGTGTCAGTCACTTTGTTATATGCTGTCTTTGTGTCATCACTTTCAATATACTTATTTAACTTTACTAATGTTTCAATTAAGTATTTCATAATTATTTTGTACATTTTATTTTCAGATTGTTGATTTGGACTATGGTAACCTTTCATTTTATCAAATGCGGAAATAACGTTTTTTAATTGTTCGAAATAGTATAAACAACTCTTGTTTTTGCACACCCTTTTTTCGCAGTTCTGGCAAAACGATGACACCCTATTTGGTGAACGCGAGTTATTAACCGCTAGGAGCAAAAGATGCGACAACATATCATTTCTCCCAGACTTTGAACTCAAATCATTCAAATCGCTTAAATCTTTAGTAACCACTGGAACTAAAGATAATCTAGACATTTCTTTATTATTTGTTAACATTTCATTCAGTAAGATTGTTATTTTATTGTTATCTACATCTTTTTGCATTTGGTCTGCCCGTAGTGTTGATGCATCCAAATTACCTATCAAATGATACTTTTGTGGATTTGGTGTATTACTTAGTAAATAATGCAATAAATGATCATCGCGTGGTTTGTTGTGAATTTCTGTTATCATTTTTTTACTGTGCAAAATTGGTAAGTTTTCATTTTCATTCACTGAATTTATTATATTCCACAGAATTTCGTCAGTAGATTGAACTGAAGGCCTAATAAAATTGTTTGTATTTAATAGATGTCTTTGGGAGTTATCAGATCGTTCTTCATTGACAGATTCAGATGGTCGGTACTTGGTGGTAAATAGATGCAGTAAATTTTGTGGCATATCAGTTTTGTTAAATATTTCTTGATTTATATATTCAGATGGATTTTGTAACGTCTTGTTGTAATTTTCTGCAACACCATGGTTAGGTAAAGTTTTTTCTGGTTCATGTGCAATGTCAGCCTTTGATGTATCTAGAGTACTTAATGGATCAAAACTCCCTCGATCGAAATTTGACGTATGATGCTTATCAAAAAGACTAGATTCGCTAAATGATGTATCTAGTAGGCTTAGTGGATCAAATACTGGTTGAGTAATATTACCCAAATCAAAATTTAATATTTGATACTTATCAGGATGACTTGACTGATCAAGTGAGTAATCTAGTAGACTTAATGGATCAAATAATGTTTGGACAATATTACCTAAATCAAGTTTTGGTGTTTGATGCTTTTTGGAAAGACTTGATTCGCTATGTGATGTATCTAATAGACTAAATGGATCAAACGGTTGTTGAATAATACTCCCCAAATCAAGTTTAGGTGTTTGACGCTTGTCAGAAAAACTTAGTGAATCAGTGAGGCTATTTAAGGAAAGCGATTGTTTCCAAGGCAAAGCAGTTTGCGTTAAAGCGTGATCAAAATTTAAATGTAACTTCTGTAAGACTGAGTTATCAATGTTAAGTAAAACGTCACCTCCTTCATAAGATAAATTAGGAAAAAATTTTTGCTTTATGTTGTTTGGTATATACGTCCAAATTTTATTTGAGCTTTTGTGTTTGTATAAATAAACAACAAATCTTTCAATTTCTCCACCCTCGGGTCTTAAGATGTTTGTTATGAGCTTGCCTGTATCGGGTTTTGGAAAACATGTGCAATGTTGAGGAGATGTATGCATCCTTTGGCTGTTTGAATTCGAGTGAGTTTCGCTGAAAAAATAAGATAGTTTTAGTGTAAATGTCTAAATGCAAAAAATATGACTAAATATTGTATATGAATTTGATTAAATATTAACAGGCTTATTCATAAACGTTGCTTAACTTTTAATCACCAATTTAAATAATGTTTAAAAAAATGTTTATTCATAAAGGCTATTTAGAGTTAATCATTTGTTTAAATATACTTTTAAACTCCTGTCACTTTAAACAACCTCGGACCCTTGTTTAAAACCTTAATCAACAAAATGGCTGACTAAATTTCAAACAGCTGATTTTATATGCAATGGCTTATTTGTGTATTCTTATGAATTTTCTATAATACACGCATTGAATTATTTTGATTTCGTTGAACTTTGGACAATTTTAGACGGAATATGTTGGATTTTGGAACAATATAAGACTATAAATAATAACATGTTTTATTATGGAGATGGCCAATGACTCTTATGAAGAAACGAATAGTTTTCCAGAGCATTTTTTATAATATTGGAAGCAAAAAAGTAGACAGATTTTCTGATGGTGAGAATTTTACGCCGCCTAGAGACACCAAAGGTGGCAATGGTGAGTTTCCAACCTGAGGCTGGGATGTTAAGCCGCGAGCAAAAGTACTCGTAATTTTACCGGCTACTTTATTCTACGAACCAGAACAATTCAATAGCAAGCGCTGATGTTATGGCGGCAGGAATAGGTAAGGCGGTGGTACCAATCCGGGTGAGTCGCTGCGAAACTCACCTCCTAGTCAGTTGTCACGGTGCTAGTGACAGTAAGCCTATGCTCGCTTTTTACGCGCTGTCTAACAGGAAGGTAGATGGTCTATTTTACAAAGGAACTCGAACCAACACGAGGGAAAATATTACAGAAATGACATCATTTTATATTTAGCTTAGTAACATAATGTAGATGCATTAAAAAACATTATTTTTGAAATGCAGTGTATCAGTTCAAACGTTTTGTGACTATGTTGCATCAACTTTTGTTTACGTATTTTTATTTTAGCACTTGCCCTGTGCTTGGGATAAATTTTCTATAAATTTTAAAGAAAGAAAAAATTTCTAAAGAAAGAAAAAATTTATAGAAAACTTTTGTTTACTCTAATGAATTTAATTTTATTGTAGTACTATACGAGTGGTACTGAACTTCGGCATCACATTTTTTAAAAAACTCCAACAAGTTGCATAAGCCCAGGCCCAGCCAATGCCCAGCACATTAGCAGGTGCCAGGTAGATAGGTATAGACAAGGAATATAAATACTCTTTAGCAAGAGGCTATAGATGTCCGACACCGTATTCAGAAACAACGATGTTGACAACGGATGACAATTGACAATTATTTAATTCACTTTTAGCAAAAGAAATGCGCATACAGCCACATTTCTACCAAAACCTATCAAGTTAAACAGTATTTAACTAAGCATTGTCAAAATGTACTTTATGAATAACAAATTTTTAAACAATGTTTAAGGCTTAATCAAATGATTAGTTAAGCAATGTTTAGGAGGTTATTTAACTATTTTTTATGAATAAGGCAGTGAGTATACTCGTGGTGTTTGTTATTAAATTAAAAATTACGAATGGTGTTTCTTTAAGTGCCAAGGTGGCTGAAACATCAAACAAAAGGCCAACATAGCCTTTCGGCTCTGCATTTATTTTGTGATTTGGTATTATCAGCGGTTTTACTTTTAGATTTGGAGGAAGTTCAGGTGGCATGCACACTTTTATGTTGTGTTAACAAATAGAAGGGATCTTCTTATTATGCAAGCTTTCATGATATCTTTTCTTCATTTCGTGTTGCACTTAGCAATATAGAAATCTCGTGCTTCTTTGACCCTAGTTCGAGCCAACTTGTAACTAAGAAAGTATCTTCATGCTCGTATCCTCGAGACATAGGCAGATATACAACCAGGCCACCCACGACTAGGCGAAAATACTAAGCCCTACAATGTTATAGGTGGCAAGCTTATCATAAACCGGACACACATCCAATCCCGGACAAAGTGATGTTTCATTAGAAAATTTAAAAAAAAACACGTTTTCTTTTAGTTGCGATCCGAGGAATGAACTTAGAATCCAATAAAGTCAAGTCTAGCACCTGACCATTAAATCGCAGAGGTGACAGGCGGTCAACTAGTAGATAGCCTTTCGTTCTTTACACGATTCCCATCATCAGTGACAGTAAGTGGTCTCGTGGTCTTTAATAACCTGTTTTTTGGTGGTCAGGCTACATTTGGATAGTTGACCCTTTAATAGTGCTTACTTTAACTTTTCTTGGGACTTAGCTAAAACACCACAATATCTTCGTCTCAATTTTGCTGAGTGAATATCAATTATTTAGAACAGCTTCGCTTTCTACATTTATACACCGTAACATGTAACACGCGGGTTATTCCGTGAATACGACCAAACTCCATACCCTAATAATCTGTACACCCGATTAGATTGCGACCCAAAATCAACTTCAGTGAAAGAATACATAGGTCATAGGTGGAATTAGCATGTAGTATGTAGGGACTTATAGCGTGTATAATAAAACCTTCGATAAGCTCTGTCAAAAGAATATGTCTATTGCAGATGCGACTCACTTTATTAATAGGGTATCTAGAAGGTCCCCAGAGGGCACCTCGCCCTTACCACTGCACTTAGGTACCAGGAACATCCAAATGCCAAATCCAAATATTAGCAAATTACAGCCTATCGTAATATCGTGGGCCTCTTAACCCTCCTACGAGTATCTTGTTGGAACACCAGGGCTACCCTACACGTTCTATATGTCCGGTAATTCTGCCAATATTTCATGTGGTGAATCGGAGTTTTCTCTGAAGTAATAATTGGTCTTATGCAACATGGCAGCACTCGTCCACTTAAAGAAAGAGAAGGCCAATTTTCTTGTGTGCTGTTTTGCCGCAACGCTTTATTGGCAACCTGATTTTTTCTGTTCCGTTCATAATAGTAGTGACGGTCGGTGGAGAGACAAAGAGGGACGGATCATCGCCTCGTTGGTTATTATTTTCAATAGAAAAAATCAGAATAGTTTGTTTCGGACGCACTTTTGTAGTGTATAACAATAATTTGTCCACGATATGAGATAGATATTGTAGTTCTATGAACAGCCAACTAATGAAATGCTACCTATTTATCGTTGCAATCAATAAAATGTCCTAGTAGCAAAACGGCACTTAGTTAACTTCAGTACACTTTTACAGTATAAAAGGCTAATGATATAATAAATATAAGAAGTTCTTAAGTATGAATGCACCATACCTGCGACATGGTGAACTTAAAACATACATCAAAGCCACAACCTGAAAAAAACACGTGAAATATTAACGAGATAAATGTGTCATGCTCTGCAACAGACCCACCCTGATATATCTTAGTCAATGGGATATTAAAATGTTTAAACGAGTGTTCGTATGCGGCTTATAACTATACATGTATTAAATTATGAAACATTTTGCATTCACAGTGGCAAAGTACAGGTGAGTCTGCCAGGTAGCATGGTCTCCAGCAGACCCACCTGTACCTCGTTATCGGAAATGTCAAAGCTGCTGATTTTTGACGAAAATCAATACCACAGTCCTTTGAACATTGTACGTGTTAAAAAACATCACTAATAGGTGGTAGTTTTGATTATTTTAAATTTATTTCGATCGTATTTATCACCTCTGTGGTCCGGCGTCCGACTTGAATTTTTGAGGTCTCGGGTTCAGTCCCGGGTTGGGCAACAAAAAAATTAGAACATGTATAATGTATAATTTTCTAATAAAAATAACGTTGCCCGCGATCGTATATGTGCCCGGTTGGCGATAGGCTTCCCACCTATCACATTGTGGTACTTAGTGTCTGCGGCTAGTCGTGGATGCCCTGGTTGAGCCTCTGCCTAACGCTTAGGGGATATGGGCGTGAAGATACATTTATTATTACCTAAAATAAACATACATTTTTCTACACACCATGTATACATAAAGCACAGAATATAATATTGTAGTAAGAGCGATTAAGATACATGATATTTACATTTTGACATTTTGCTAATGTAAAATAACAAGGCGTCCATAGAAGTTTATTTATACGTCGAAATAAATTTAAAAAGCAAAACCACCAGGTATTAGTGTTATTTTTCAAAACGTACAATACTCAAAGCACTGTTGAAGTGATTTTCATCAAAATCAGCAGCTTTTTCATTTCCAATAACGATGCATAGGTGGGTCAAAGGATGCTCTCCAGCAGAGCCACTTTAAACGCGATTTTTTTATTATATCGGAATGCGAACAAGCATACGGATTTTCTGATGGGTAGAAATAGCATATAAAATTAGATTTAAGTTTATATTTACTCACTACTCAGGCAAGTAATCATAAAAATACGCAATTAAGTGAGTAAAGTAATTAGTAAGTTAGGTTTATAAAAGTAAAGGCCGTTCGCCTTCGTGATGTGAGCTGTACAGAGCTGGTCGTCTCCAACGAAAACACACCGATAAATGTTTCAGTCAAACATCGATTTTAGGAATAATCATAACGGAGTTATGTTACCTGCTGGTAATGTTTTATGTGATGATTATTGATTGGTTTAAACATGAAGTTTAGGACTGGTTCAAATATACCTAGAATCTAAGAGCTTTTTTCTTGTCTCTAGGTGGTGTGAATTTCTTACTACCAGAAAATCCTTCTACTTGTTAGCCTTCTACTATCATAAAAAAATATCTTTAGATTAAGAAGAAAAATTTAAGTAAACGCCCGTATCACTACATAGTATAGAGCAAAGTCGCTTCCTCTGCCCGCCCCTTTGTACGCTTAAATCTTTAAAACTTCGCCACGGATTTTGATGCGGTTTTTCTAATAGTTAAAATAATTGAAGAGGAAAGTTTACATATATAATATATACTCGTGTAAAGCCGGGGCGGGCCGCTAGTTTAAATTAAATAACTCATATTATTTGATATAGGAAAATAAACAAGCAGTCAGTTTGCAACGTACCTGCAAACTAGAAATACACGTACGCAACGGTGTATTACGTTGCGGCTATTCAAATGAAGGAGGTGTACTGGCTAGTCCACCCCGAGCACTGTCATATTTGCAACAACATTAACTTTTTAATTTGTACTATAACACTACCTCATAATCTTGTTTTGCATGAGGTAATATTTTAATCCTCTTAGAGGGTGTCCGCACCAATCATCGCCATAACCAAGACCACTGCTCTATTTTGCAGTGCGTGATCAGTATAGCCATGCTACTCCAGACTCAGCAATCCAGCACAGCTTCTGTACAGAAGCGCTCGGAGGGCTCTTCTCTAAAGAGTGACTTAACCCAATAACGCATGAGCTATCCCGTAATTAGTGATTGCGTTGTAACATACCTACGTTAATAAGTTTTCGAATAAATAGAAATTTATCTTATGATTGTATATATAATTAAATATTGAATTACCTTCCAGACGTCCATGTTTCTGACAAACTTGTAAATGTAGTTCATTATTTTAACAGTTTATATATCTTTCACGTAAATAATTAAAGAAAATGCCTTAATTAAGAATAAATAAAAATTAGTTAAACAAATTATATTATCACTCGTGTAAAGAACAACAATTATAATGTAACGGTTGCACGACCTCACTAATTATTCTGCATTTTCATATTTTTAATTTTTAAATAATATCAAATGTAAGATCAAATTGTGTCGGTATCGAGGTACGATGCGCAAAAAAGATATATGCTTCCATCTAGGTAGGTACGTATGTATGTATACAACATTTTTCTTATGGCACGAAACAAGGCCCCAGATTTCCTCGTGTTAAAAGACAGCCGTAGCCTATAAGTACTCAGAATAGACGTTGGTTTACCGGAACATGACACAGCCGTTTAGGTTGCAGGTGCCATAGACAATAGACATAGCTAATGTATGTTATACTAGAGTTTGACGATACGATCGTCTTTTGTGTATTCTACTACAAATTGAAAATTATGTATTTTTGTATTTTAATAGTGCATATTAATTATTTGTATGTAGTATATTTAATGTACTTTAGATAACATGTATGTATTACATGAAATAAAACAATATATTTATTAGATTAGCATAAGTTTAGTTATATTTTGTTTCATTAAGCCCTACCTTACTTCTTAAATAGGTACGTAAATTGTTTCCTTCGCCCTAAGGTTGTCTGGCAGAGATTGCTCTAAAGCGATAAGACTGCCTTTGTGCACCTAATCTAAACATTTTAAGTGAAAGAATGTGTTCATTAATTCATTCATATTTATATCTTCAACTAGCCGACCGGGTGAACTTCGTATTGCCTAACTACAAGTTTGTATCGGAAAAATTAAAGTCTTATATTTCTTAGCCTCCCTGCAATTTTCCCACTTTTTCTCTTTATCCTAACAGTAACCGACAACAAAAAAGAATAAGCAAAATTGAATCACCAGTTCCGGCGTAATGCGATGACCACGCGAAGTAGGGATTCATTTTATTGTATAAAGATAGAAGCAAAACGGTTCTTTTTCGGATGGGTTTTTACGTCGTTTAGACTCAGCCTCTGCTGTTGGTCCTAGTCCAGGAGCTGGCGCTCTCGGAAATATTACCCAAAACACTTCCGCCGCGGCAGTATCGTAGAGTTGAGTGTAGGATGCGGTTGATGTCACAAATGTCACGTCAACTGTGCGGAGTGTACATTACATTACATTACTTTACATTACATTACATTGCATTAACAGAGTTATTGAAACTTGTACTGTGCACTATATAAACATGTATCGAGTACCGAGACAGCGACACAATCATAACAGAACCAAATCACCGAACATATCTCTCCACTCCCACCTGTGCTTAGCAGTTTCAGTTTTATGAATCTCATCCCTGTATACTACAGTCTTTGTAGAAGTCTTATAACATAAGTTGCCATCCCTACTTTCTTTCGTCTATGCAACGGTTAATTTTTTTTTTATCGGGAATTTAAAAGGTGAAAACAAAATGTCCAGATTTCAAATTAGATGTTTTCTAATATTTACAATAAATACGAGTAACAGTCTATTACATTACAAATAAGTCACCGTGTACAATAAAAACATACAAAACCTGATCATGATCCACAAGTTCTATAGTTGCGTTCAGCTTTCGACAATATGTTTCGGGAACCCGAAACCCGAAATCTTATGATAGAAATCGGGAACAGTTGATTTGTACTTGCACTGCGCATGTCTAAACTCTCAACTCCAGTATGCGTATACACTCACCTCTCATACTGGACTTAGAGGACTAAGATCTCAGGGTACCCAGACTTTGCTCATTTTCTCTGAAATAAAATGTATAGAATAACGCAGTGTTGGTTGTTATATAGAAGCTAACTGGGACCGATGGCCAATTTACAGGAACTAGGTACTAAATGTAGGTAAAAATAGTTCCAACATTTTTAAAGTTTCGGTGCTGATTTTAAGGTAGATATATTTTAGAAAATAAGGATCTTCACTCCCGTATTGACGAAGAGGGGGGCAGAGGTACAGGACACCCACTTGTAGTCGAAAACACCATATATCACAATATGATAAATGGAAAACCTATCGCCAACCGGAGGTCCGATCCATCTTATCAACAATTAAAAATGAATAATAGCAGTAATCTAACTAAATCTGATCTAACACATTAAAGCTTCCACAAAAAAATGATATAATTTTCCTTACAACGTCGATTTTGTTTTTTTTATAGTATTTAAGTAACTAACTACCTTTTTTTTTAATTAGAAGGAATCTTACATTTTCCCGGCAACACATTACACTAATATACAATCATGTGTAGTAGCGCAAAGTCTTTATAATTTTGTCCATTGGAGCGTTAGTGATAATAGAAGTATCGTTTCTACAGGCTTTTATCACAAGTGCAAGCTTATAATATTTAACTTCTCCTGTCAAGATGTTTGTCTGTATTTTGTGTCAAATCTCGCAAGTTACAATTGATTCATTTTCAGGTTATCGATCAAACCGAAAATTTGCATGCATATGTAGCTCTACTGTTGATTCTATGGGCTAATCATCTGTATAGCTCTGACACACGCACGCACATACACACATACACGCACACACACGCACATACACACACATAC
>NJDC01005030.1:32128-42164 GCA_002245475.1 Calephelis virginiensis
CGCCCCTGGGCACCGGAAAAAAGTCCGCCCTATTACAAGAATGATAATTAAATACCCATAGAAAAACGTTTTCACGCTGATTTTTTATTAATTTTCTTTATAGTATTTTTTATTGACAGATATGGTGTGTGACTATCATTTTGATAATATCTTAAAAAGCACCCCACGCTTTTTGTAATAAAATATTTTTTATTGACATTATTATTAATTTACATTTATTTAATTTTTGACACTATTCTTAATTTAAATTTATTAAAATTTATTTTCTATTTTTTAGTTTGATTTTCTATAAAAAACGTGTTTTTAGTTTTTTTAAAACTATTTTTATTTTTTACTTTTTAGTTTGGTTTATTTAAAAAAAGTGTGATTTTTTAGTTTTTATAAACTATAATTTGTTTTGTAGAATTAAAATTCTCCTTAGTATTCAAAAAACGAAATTTTCAAAACATCGTTTTTTTTTTGGAATAACTTCGAAATGGCTTCCCGACTAATTCCAAAAACCAATCAGCTCTTAAGTTTAAATAACCACGTCGAGTGCCACCAATCCGGTCAAAACTTTCCCCCCGATCATAGAACACCTCGCCACGTGTTATCAGATCCCCCGGACCCAACAACCGCGGCAAACGCTATTCTCCCAACTCCAAACCGGAACACAACAATCTCACATCACCTTAACATAACACTACACCGTCGCCGCCGGTCTCGGCGACGAAGACCTCTCTTGCGCCCGGCGCCTAACGCCGAGCGACGAGCCACAAATACTCCTCCACCAAGTCCACCCAGTAACCAGAACGCAGCACCAAGTCGAGGTACGGTCTCCCGGGAGACAACCCTTGGTGCTGGCGTTGTAGGTAACAGCCCAATCCATCTAAATAATGATGTCTCGGGCTGAGCACTCTGCTCGGCCCACAAAGTTCGGTGAAGTTGTAATAAATCGTAAGATTAGCAACAAATTAGTCATTCAAAAAAAAACCGGTCAAAATCGGTTGATTCGTTCGAGAGTTGTCGAAAACGAAAAATTTTGAAAAAAGTGTTTTTTTACATAACTTCAACATTTCTGTTTAGATCGTTTTTGATAGAATAAAACAATTATTAATAATTATTGGAGTCCAAAAAATCACGTCGATCGCCACAAATATTGATTATTGAGAATAAATCGGTCGATTTATTCATGAGTTATCGATGTCAAAAAAAATAGGAAAAAGTTAATTTTTAAAATTTTAATTTTTTTTTAAATTTTTTAAAATAATTTTAATTTTTCAAAATCAGTTATTTAGATTGCTTGTATTGAGTATGGGCAGCTGGTTGTATTAAGTGTATACCCCCTGTGTGGTTCATACGAAGATTTTGAAAAAATAATGGAAGAGGTATTACTTAAGGTTTCAAATTCAAAAAAGAATATTATTATTTGTGGAGACTTTAATATTAATTAATATATTGGAAAAATCTTCTCTGTCTTGTAAATTTCTCAGTATGTTTAAATCATATAACTTATACCCACTAGGTTAACGGACACTAGTGCTACTTGATTGAATAACATTTTTTTTAAAATATGTCACCAGTTAGCTGTTCAGTTATAAATGAATTAGATTCTGATCACTGTGGTCAATTAGCAATTTTTTTCCTATGAAAATTGAGAAGTCTCAAAAGAAATGTATTGCTTATAATCCAATAAATTCTAGTCGATTAGAACACTTTCCGGACAATGTATTAGAAAAACTGCCAAATTCATCTTATAACGATGACCCAAATAAATTATTTAATTTGTTTTTTAAATTAATTGACACCGAGCATAATTAAGAATTCATACATAGAAAAAAATGTATAGAAAAACGGGCGTGTTTCTGAAAATGGGCAACAACCGGTATGTTAGTAAGTAGAAAATGGTTATTTAATTTATATTATGAAAAATCATATAACCATAGCCCTGAATTTAAAAACTATTTTAAAGTATATTCAAAATTGTTTAAAAGAGTATGTTCCACTGCCAAGTCTATGTATTTGAAAAACATTATTAAAAGATCTGATAGCAAAATAAAGGCCACGTGGAATATTACTAATACAGAAACCAGTAAATGTCAAATTATTAATGACGGATTTGAATTAAATATGGATGTAGTGTTAAAGAGGATGTGAAAATAGCAAAAGAGTTTGAAAAATTCTTCACACAAATTCCAATTGAAACAACTAAAACTCTTTGCTCATCTTCTATTATTTCCGAATCAATATTGAAGCAATCTGTAACTGAATGTATCAAAGCTTTCGAATTTACCTATGTCGATACGAAAGACGTAATTAAAGCTTTTAAATCACTACAAACTAAGAAAACGTTAGACTTGTGGGGACATTCTGTTAAAACGATTGCGTCAACAATTTATGATATTGCACCACATTTGGTCATTATATTTAACTGCTGCATATCGAATATTGTATTTCCTGATCTGATGAAACAAAGCAAGATTTATTTAAATCGGGTAACACTTCTGACCCAACAAATTTTCGACCTATTTCAGTTTTGCCTACACTTAGTAAAACATTTAAAAAATTAATACTTATTCAGATGTTAGATTACTTTAACGTAAACAAATTGTTATATAATAAACAGTTTGGATTTACCAAAGGCTGCTCAACCATTGATGCAGAGGTGGAATTATTGAAAAACGTATTTAAAGCCTGGTAGAACTCGCATGATGCATTAGGTGTATTCTGTGATCTCTCTAAGGTTGTTGACTGTGTTCATCATGATACGTTGATCCGGAAATTACGCTATTAAGGAATTAAGAACAAAACTCTTGATGTCATGATCTCATACTTTAACAATAGAGTTCAGATGGTTAAAATAAATGGTAAAACTTCTTCGGGTTCTGCGGTTACGATTGGCGTAACGCAGGGCTCTATTCTTGGTCTATTTCTGTTTCTTGTATATATAAATGACTTACCTTATTACATAAGGAATACCCACGATATTGTTTTGTTCGCGGATGACACTTCACTTATATTTTAAGTGAAAAGGCAATTAGGTAAGTATGACGAAGTGAACAATGCGATATCCAAAGATGTACATTGGTTCACAGTTAACAATCTTCTTTTAAATGATAATAAGACGAAATTTATTAGATTTTTAATGCCCAATGTTAGGCTAGTAGATTCCAATGTACAACTAAATGGATCTAAACTGGATCGGGTTGATTCCACTGTCTTTTTAGGCATCACTATTGATAATAAATTACAGTGGGGCCCTCATATTGAGAAACTGGCAAATAGGCTTAGTTCAGCAGCATTTGCAGTAAAAAAAATAAAAACATTAGCAGATGTTGAAACGGCCCGAATCGGAACGGATCGAAAGGAAAATTATGGAATACTTCTTTAGGGAAATTCTGCAGATATAAATACTATATTTGTATTACAGAAAAGAGCTATTAGAGCTATTTATAATCTTAAAGTAAAGGATTCTCTCCGAGAAAAATTCAAAGAAATAAATATTTTAACCTTCAGTTCTCAACACATTTATGAGAATTTAATGGATGTTAAAAAAAATCTATGTATGTTTACAAAAAAATGTGATGTTCACGACATTAATACGAGGAATAAAAATAATCTAGCCGTATACAAAACTCGTCTCCATAAAATTAGTAAATCCTTTTTGGGTCAATGTGTATGTTTCTACAATAAGTTACCCATTGGTATTAGAGATCTATCTTTAAATAAGTTTAAAAAATGTATAAAAGCAAAACTATGTCAAAAAGGCTATTATACGGTCTCAGAGTATTTGGAAGATGAACATGCTTGGGGATAGAGTTTTCAATCTCCCACTAAAATTTGTAATGTGATTTGTTGTACCTTTTATTTAAGTTAAAGTAAGATTGTAATTTATATTTTTAATCTAGTTTATATTGTAATTAGTAGAGTTGAAAAAAGACAAGCTCGCTGAATTTCTTTCGCCGGATCTTCTGAGTGTGTGGCCGCGTTCCGACCCGGTGGTAGTTTAAAAAAAACCACAACTAAAACCAAATACCACTTGTATGGTTCAAGTTAATAAAGATATTTCTGATTCTGATTCCCTAAGATTTTCGGTTCCATCAGTTTGTGTCCAAAAGTTTTATTTATCATAGATTCTGAAAAAAATGCATGGAATAGGTTCTGCCAACCGCGTGAAAATCGATTTATTCATTTAGAAATTATTGCAGTTTGACAATTTAAAATTTAGTGTTTTATTAAACTTATATCAGCCTTTTGAGCTCGAAGAGCTCAAAAGCATACAAAAGCTATTTGATATTTATAAATTTTTCTTCAATTTTTCAAAAATAAATACTAATTAAATTATAATTCATAAATAATAAATTAATTGAATTCTTGAATTATCAATTAAACAAAAAAAAATAAAATTAATAGAATTAATTAATGATATTGGGGAATCTCGATAAGACTTAAAAAAAAAATTATCGCTTTCGAAATTTTGCCGCCCTAAAACATTTGCCACTCTGGGCACTCGCCCCGACTGCCCCTAGTGTAAATCCACCGCTGCATGCATATGTAGCTCTACTGTTGATTCAATGCGCTAATCATCTGTATAGCTCTGACACACGCACGCACATACTCACATACACGCACACACACTCACACACACACACATACACACAGTCACGCACGCACGCACACACACACACACGCGCGCACACACACACACGGTCACCATCCATCCACCTTCAGCCTTCCAGCCAGGCAGCTCGTAAAAGGCTAGCATATGCTTAAATACAGACGGTAGACTAACACCGTGACATCTGACTAGGTGGTAGAATTTCTTACCTTACTTTGCCTTACCTATTCCTGTCGCCTTAACGTCAATGCTTGCCGTTGACGTGTTCCGGTTCGGAGGGTAAGGTAGCCGGTAAATTTACTTTTGCTCGAGGCCTAACATCCCGGCCACAGGTTGGCAACGCACCATTACTACTCTGTGGTGTCTCTAGGCGGCTTGAATTTCTTACGATTAGGAAATCCGTCTGCTTGTTTGCCTTCCAATATCATTAAAAAAAATTACAGCATCATGTCGTATGGAAGTTTGGGGGAGTTCTGCCGAAGTAAATACTTTTTTTTATAATATTGAAAGGCAAACAAGCAGACGGATTTCCCCACGGTAAAAAATATGAAATGTAACGTAAGAGACACCAAAAGTGGTAATGGTGCGCTGCCAACCCGAGACCGGGACGATAGGCCTCGAAAATAATTAAGTTTACTGGTAACCTTATTTTCAGAACCGGAACACGCCAACAGCTAGCATTAACGTTATAGCTGCAGGAACAGATAAGGCGGTGGTACTAATCCGGGCGAGGCGCTGCGAAACTCTACCTCTAGATATAAAAATAATCTTGCTGAGGATGTTCACATGTCTCGTATCCACGTCGAATCCGATGTACATTATTGTATTAAATAGACGCGTCATAAATGCCTCTTGTAAGGGTAAAGTGAAATAAAATATTTTCTACTCTGTAATACGCCATGTAATACAATTCGCTAACTTTGCGCACACTTTAATTTTAATGAAAAATATGAAATGCGATGAACTTAGTTATACTTAAAAACCGATAATAATCATACGAAAAAAATAGGTAATGTGAGAGCCAAGAGAAGTGGCACTTGGCTTTTTAGGTTGAAAACCGTCGCCTATAGACACCGTAAATGTTAAAGGTGCATCGCTTTAATTTCCTACCTTCCGGACCGAAACATAACATAGTCATTAACTTGACAGGAATAAGTAAGGCGGTGGAAACCACCAACCACCCACCAACCACCTGCTAACCACCCACCACCCAACCACCCAACCACCCAACCACCCAACCTGCCAACAACCCATCAGGCAAGTTGCTGCACAGCACTGTGCCACCAGAGTCTTGATGGTAACCACCTAGTTCATTTGTGATCACCTCTTACGAGCTGCCTGGCAAGAAGACAGGAGATCCGGACTAACGTTGGAGAAAATATTGAAAAAATTAAGGACTAAGAATAAGTTGATCTTGATGTGATGTAAAATGTAGGTGAATGCAATAGAGACTGTAATACCTCGTTACATAAAATAAGTAAAATGTAAATTACCTATTTACTTTTTTAACAATTGACTTATAAAAAATATATGACAGCAAGATTATAATTGTCAAAAAAACTAAAAAAACATGGAAGGCCGGTTTATCTTTGGAACATTATGCAACAAATATATTTGCAATACGTGCAAGCCAGTCTCTTGGAAAGTGATTTTAATGTCTAGAAGCTACACAGGTATAGCTAATTCACCCGGTCGGGGGGCTGGCAAAGGTGGAGGTGCAGGTGGAAGTGTACGTGAGTCAGGCGGTGGACTTGGCGAGTATGGAGCAGCACAGGAGGAACTTTACTTCCACAACAAACAAAAGGAGCAACTGCAAGAACTGCAGAAGAAAATGAAAAAAAAACAGCAAGAAGATGATAAAAAATCTGATAAGTAAAGTTGTTTGCTCTGTTTAAAACTATAAAGAATTTACAAAAAATATATCATTTCATGAAATATTTATTTATTTATTTTACACTTTATTGTACACGTGAAAGAGAATTGGCAGCGAGAAAATACAAATATAAATATTGTACAAAAGGCGAGCTTATCTCTAACAAGAGATATCTTACAGCTAACCTGAGATAGAGAAAAACGATAGAAACAAAAAGCGATAGGTAGACAGTGTGCAAGCTTAGTATTGCTATAATACTTTAATATTGTTGATTTATTAATAATGATTTTAAATCCATCCACAAATAATCCACAATGTGGTATAACAAGGATCTAACAGCTGTCTTAGTAAACTTATTGAAATTTTATTACTATAGAACACTAGCCAGCCCAGCAAACTTCGTGCCGCCTGTCCTTGACAGATAATAACATAACAGTTCGCATTATAGAAAAGATGATCCCTAGAAAATCTTTAACCCTCTTAGATAGTTGTAATTTGAAAAGAAGGGCCTTATTTACTAAGTTCAACCAATTAAACAAATTTCAACTAGAACACGACGGGTTGCACTCCGGGAGTGCCGGCAGAAGTGAAAACTTGATGTTGTGCATTTTTAATATTTGGAATAAAATTTGCACGAATTAATTATCAGTATGAAAGTACTATTATTTATGTGGTAGAATACAATATTCATTTATTGCGCTATCGTACACAAACATGACAACACGAACATTCGCGCAAGCGCCCTGCACCGTCTAAGCGAAACAGCAGGCGCACCGCGCAGGCATACATTTTCACCGTGCCGTAGAAAGAGAGGGGGATTCTTCCTCTCTTATGCTGCGCCGGCTGTTTATTCTCCATCCGTCTTACGAATTTTCGATCAGATCACGTGTTCTGACGCGAGTTTAGAAGTTTTTACCCATTCCAAAAAAGTGCGCAATGCCGCTAAAGAAGTTTTCATTTCAAAAACTTTGTCATTTAATTAAGATATTTTTTTGTAAAATTTGAATTTTATAGACAACAATGATGCTATTGGTTCAATTACAGAGAAAGCTATTATTATTGGAAGCACTTTCATACATACCTACAAATTTTAAGCCAAATGCCACGACTGTAGACCTGCCTAGCATCCTCCGTATTCATTACTCTTTTCATACAATGACGCCGGTTTCAGAGACTCTTGACACCAGCTTTGGATAAGACCCGGACGTTTTGATTGAGGTATGTCAACCTAGGTCCTCCCATATACCTACATCCATACACATTCGCATTGTATATTTCGTTTTCTTAATCTTTTGACACACATTCTTTTCACATTACCGAACCAACGGAACATGCCCTTTCTTATCCAATACTGTCTTTTAACCTCACTCTATCTCGGATCTCACCGTTACGAATGCGGCCAGCGAACACTACAGATGTAGCAGCGCAGTAATTTTGACCGCATTTAATCTACTTTCATGCTTTTTCTCACATAATATGTAACTCTCGCTTCTATACAACGACGTTTGGACAAGTAGAATAATGTAAAGCGTGTTTAACTCTTTGACTCAAAATCTTGTTTAAAATAGCTTCTCTAGCGCGCCATTCACACTATTCCCACACTCTCCTCGCTACATCCGCGGTGTACGTACCTTACGTAGACTAGCGGAGAGGTTCCGAAAAGTCAATCAATTTTAAATTTACAATTTAGTTCTTTATAATAGTTTGTTAACACGACCTAATCCATTAAGTTCAACTATGAGTTCGAGTGATCAGATAGTACATTTAATATCATCAAAACCATTATCAACATCATTACGTTGATAAGCATATTGTAGATCTATGTATGGAAACACAAGATTTCAGCATAAGGACATACATTCATATACATGGTGTAGAAATGAGTAGGATAGACTGATTTTGGTGGTGACACGAACGCCTGCAGGGTCCCCTGACTCGTAACACGAACCTTTATTTGGGTACTTGTTAAAAAAATTGAGCGTTCGCTTTGGTGCCTGTTCCATTTGAAGTTAAAGCTTGAAATTCCTTTCAAGCTGTAACGGCCGATCCGAATCCGATCCGAACCCGTGAAAATATTGGTCCAGAAAACTCGAACTGAAATCGGATATTGCTTACGCACAAGTCCGATTCAAACCCGTGAAAACTCGGATCGAATTATGTAATTTTAGACTGAGCCACAGCAGCGTTCACGTCGTTGATCATGAAATGAAAAATGAAAATAAAATTTGTTTATTTGCGGAATATGTGTGTTAATGAGATGTTACAAAAATATTTAAATATATCAACATATTCTACCATATTCTGGTGTGCTAATATTTTAATATTTACAAAAAATATATTTAAATATACTTTAACTTTTGAGCCAATGATTTATATTAATAACTAGTTTAATTATTTATTACCAAGAAATTTAAAACTGTATTTAAATTAAACTCTATCTACTATAAACTATCACCGTTTCCAAACCTAGCCAGACAGGAGAAGAAATGGCGAAACAAACTCCTCAGCAACCATATCTTTAATTATATTTGGTTATTAATGATTTCAATTATTTTACTATAATTTCTGTTCTACAAGAAAATCCTTGATACTGTAATATGTTTTCTCTTACAATAAGTCAAATACCCTATACCTAGACAAATACCATGAGCCCTTTCACAGAAGCACAAAACGTAAAGATTTCTAGGTGCGGGATGCACCTCTTGCAAGATCGACTTTTAAAAGGAGCTTTCTAAACTGAGCACGCAGTGTTACGCCAGGAAACGGCAGGAAATATGAGAATCGCCAAGACAGTATAGAATTAAGATAATAATAAATATACGAAAAATAAGATACAGTATACTCCTATAAATTTTAAAGAAAGAAAAAAATTCGCCCTAAGTTAGGATTTGAACCTATAACCTTCCATCCTATGCCGACGAATGCTCTAACCATTTGAGCTACTGATATGATAATAGCCAAGTCACCGGTGCGTGTGTAAGCTTACAATACAACGAAAATAAAAAATATCCTTCTTAGTGTTATGTATATACAGTCATACAGACACACACAGACACATATTTTATTTTATTTAAACAGTCGCCTGATAGTGGTAGTTTCCATAGGTTACGGAAACCAGCAAAGAGCCAATCTCTTTTCCTTTATGGATACTTATTTTACTCTTTGACTCGCCTCTGTGGTCTAGCGGTCAATCCAACACGGATTTGACTTCATGAGGTCCCGGGTGCGAATCCCGGGTCGGGCAACGAAAAGAAAATGTAGAAATTTCCAATTTTGTAATTAAAAAAAATATTGCTAGGGATTGGATATGTGTCCGGTTGGCAATAGGCTTGCTACCTATATCACTGTGGGACTTAGTGTCTTCGGCTAGTCGTGGGTGCCCTGGTTGAGCCTCTGCCTACCCGTTCGGGGATATGGGCGTGAAGTACTAAATACACTGGATGCCTGCTGTTTTTGCCGTAAAGAAATTGTGATATACACTGTGTCAATACAAGGAATAAAAATAATCTTGCTCTGCATGTATCTCGTCTCCACAGAGTAAGCCATACTTTCATGGGCCAATGTAT
>NJDC01005030.1:42223-55989 GCA_002245475.1 Calephelis virginiensis
TTTCATTTCATTTCATTTCATTTCATTTCATTTCATTTCATTTCATTTCATTTCATTTCATTTCATTCCATTTCATTTCATATATTCATTTTATTTATTTCAATTTCAACATAATTTTGTCTATGTTCTGTAACACTGCTATTTTCATCAAATTTCACATCCCTTGACACAACTATAAAATTACTGTCTTGGTTATACATACGATAGTTTTCATGCTCGTATCCCACAAGTATCATTTTTGAACTTTTCTTATCTAATTTCTTTCGTTTTTCTTTAAGGATATGCACATACCCCACTGAACCAAATATTCTAATATGCTTTAAGCTCGGTCTTTGGTTAAACCATAACTCATAGGGTGAAACATCACCAGTCTGACTTGATAGGCTCCTGTTCAGTAAATATACAGCACAGCTAACTGCTTCAGCCCATAATTTAAAGGGTGTATCTTTTGCATAGAGCATAGTCCTTGCACTTTCCATTTTTGTGCGTAATTCCCTTTCAGCCCTGTTCAAACTGATTGTTCACTATAGCATTATATTTCTTAAAATAATCTAGTAACTCACTCTTGTATCTTAGAAAATAAACATGGCGAAAACTTGTAGCTCCATATTTAAAAAGGACAAAATAGCGTTTTCCAGACACCGACGGTTCTTCGATAGGTCCACAAACATCACTGTAGACTATGTCACCGGGCTTAGTTGGCCCCCTTCTTGACTTTATGAAATGGCAGTCTTGATTGCTTGCCATACTGACATGCTTTACAAAAGAAATTGTCATTACCTGTCACCGCTACTGGAATTGCACCAATTTTGCTCATGTTTTGAATTTCTTTGACATTAATGTGTCCCAAACGATCATGCCACAATTTAATATCTGATTGAACTATATTACAGCTTTCTCGCAGCACTGTTTCAATGTCTAATTCATAAAGATTATTTTCTTTGAGATGTGCCTACATTACCACAACATTGTTTTTCACAATTTGAGTCCTTTCGTTATTTTTAATAATCATATAACCTTTTCTTGTTGCTGCTTCTTCAGAAAATAAGTTTCTTCTCAATTCGGGCACATAAATAACATTCTCCAATATGCTCTCCTCCCACTGTCCATTGATTTTTCTCTTAATCAATATTGAACCTTCTCCACAAACCTCAATATCATGCTTGTTTTCTAATTTGACAGTAATATTTTTATCATCTGCATAATATTCATTAAATTCACAAAAATATTCTCGCTTGTATGTCATGTGCATTGAGGTTCCACTATCCAGTATCCACACATTATCATCAGTTACAGATAATGCTGATTTTTCTGCACTGAATGCTAACATATTCCGTTGTTCTTGTTTCTTATAAACAGATTTCTTGGGTGCTCTGCACTCCCTAGCAAAGTGACCTCTCTTGTTATAGTTGTAACACACAAATCTGTGACTTGGATTATTATTTGTTTCACCTGTGGAGTTAGTGTTTGATTTCGCACTGTGTTTGATCAGTCTTGGATTTTTCTTTGATATGACTAACGCTGACTCACTGGTTTTATCATTCATTAAACTTGCTTCTTCATCATTTAAACATGATGTTAAGTTTTGAATGTTCTGATAATCTGGATCCAGTGATAACCATGCTTGTCTTAGGGAGCGGTAAGCAGGTGGTAGGGAACTTCATATTTTGGTAATTACTGCCATATCACTTAACTTTTCACCACATTCTCTGAGTTGCTTTGCCAATCCTTCTACGTTTGACACATGCTGTGCCATTGAGTCACTCGAACAACATGTATATTGATAGAATTGTGCATGTACTATCATTTTGTTGAATTCAGACTTATATTCATATATTGCTTCCAATTTGCTCATTACATCCTTAGCTGTTTCACAGGTTTCTATCAATGAAATTTGATGAAGATCTATTGATGATGTCAATATAAACATAGCCATTCCATCTTATTTATTCCATTCCGCTTGAGCCGATGTGTCTGAAGTTTTTGGCTTATATATGTTTATGCTTTTGCTCGCAAAGCACACTTAACTTGAAATTTCCATTGTTTGAAATTTCTGCCATCAAACTTTTCTACTTTCATGGAATTGGTGATTTCCATATTAATTTTGGAGGTGCCGAAAACTCGCGAATACTATAATTTGCTCTTTACTCAATTTCACAACTAATCAATGTTTCTTGCGCTCCTGGACCCATAACCTGTTAGATTATGTATTTTACTTAATAAAACTGAGTAAGATTTCTATTTGAATTACTTTTATTTTAGCTCCAGACAATACAATTGACAAAAGAAAAATACAACTGTCAAAAATTTTACAGGCGTAGTGGGTTAACAGCGCCACATGTGGTAAACCTAAAAACTAACTTAAACGAAAAAAGCGTTTACGAAAACAACTTTTAAATTTATTTCCAATAAACCTGATAAAATCGACCATGTAGTTCTTTGCTCTTCCATACGTCCAAGCGATCCTGAGTGCTAAGTACCAGTTTATGCCAGTTCTCTTTACCTAAGGAGAGCGGAGTCAGTCCATTATCCACTGACACTACATCGCGATGCATTTCACACTCAACATGTAGGAAGTATTCTCTAAGATTGTATACTTCACGGTTATGAAGGTTTTTGGCATTAAGGAAGCCACGTCCTCCAGATTTCCGAGGAATATACAGCCTCATCACAGATGAGCGTGGATGATGCGTGCGATATGTTGTCAATAGTTTACGGACTCTTCGGTCCAAGGTATCTAGCTCTGTCTGAGTCCATCTTAAATGTGAAAGGTGTATACTAAAACAGGCATCACCTAGCTGTTGAAAGCGCGCACCTTATTACCCCCTGACAAAAGGCTATTCAACACTTTTGTCAAGCGAACAAAGAAACGTTCCATCACCAGCTGTGATTGGAAATCGTCATTCAACTTCGAGAGAGATAGCCTCCGAACTTACACGAGGTGAAATCTTTAACACTATAATATGTTTTCTCTAACAGCAAGTTAAATACCTTTTTACCTCTGTCTAACCCGTAAGTGACTTTACTTAAGATTATGTGTTTTTTTACGAGGGTGGATCCAAACGTTCTAAGCCCGACCAAGAAAATAAAAGAAAAGTGGGTCTAAATTTATTTTTATTTTTCGACATAATCTCCATCTAGCTCAACATACTTCTTCCACCTGAGCTGCAACTTTGCTCTCCTCGAAAAAAAAAAGATTCCGGAAGATCGGCGAAATAGTCGTTTACTGCGACTATCACCCCATCTTTGGTCGAAAATTTCGAGCCACCCAAGTATTATAAGGTGGGTGGGGCAGCAATTCGTAGCCACAATCATGGATTACAGACATTGTTTTAACCGAAGTGTGAACACGTGCATTGTCTTGATGAAACAAAACTTTCTTACGCAACATTCCCGGCCTTTTTTCTTTTATTTCTTCCCGGAGTCTTCGTAAAAGGTTACAATAATAACTAGAATTTATAGTTTGACCTTTCGGTAAATAATCAACAAAAATAATTCCCTTCGCATCCCAAAAAACGGAAGCCATGACTTTGTTAGTCGACAAAACGACCTTAGCCTTTTTCGGTGTAGGTGAGTCTGATCTTTTCCACTGTTTGGATTGTTGCTTTGATTCAGGAGTATGGTGGTGAACCCAGCTTTCATCCATGGTAACAAATCTAGACAAAAAGTCATCGGGATCAGTCTCAAAAAGTTCCAAACAGTCTCGCGAAATTGTGTATCGAACTCGTTTTTGTTCGGCTGAAAGCAACCTCGGGACCCAGAGAGCAGAAACCTTATGGAACCCCAACTCTTCCGTTATTATGTGTTGCACTCGGCTATAACTAATGTTTGTTATCTCAGCTATCTTACCAATGGTCAAACGTCGGTCACCCAGTACGAGATCACAAATTTTATCGATGTTTTCTTTCGTGGTAGAGGATGTAGGCCTTCCACTCCTAGGATCATCTTTAATGCTCTCACGACCGCGCTTAAACTCAGCTACCCTCTTCTTGACACTGGAATACGACGGAGCAGACTCCCCCAAAGTGCTTACCATATCTTGATGGATGTCTTTTGGTGATAGGCCTTTTTTATTGAGGTACTTAATGACTGCACGGTGTTCAATTTTCTCCATTATTGAAAAATTACGTCAGATTGCTTCAAACAAATAATCACAGAAATTTTTATTGTGCAGTATCGGAATGAAACGGCGCACAATAAATTAATATGACCCATACCAACAAATGACGGTAGATTTTAAAAAGATGTCATAGCTCCATATGTAGGTTAGGCCACGAACTTTTGGATCCACCTTCGTATATGAATATGTAAATGTTGCAATAAACGTAGTAATTTAGTAGTATTTAGGTAAAGTAGGGAAATATAGGTATGGATAGATATAACGATATTTTACTTAGAAAATTGTGGTAATTCTGCTGTGCACAAACTAAACTTATTTCAAGTGTATCTAATTCTAACTAACAAAACAATAACAAAAAGTGGAACATATCAGACATGTCAAATTAGCCCCGGACATATTAACTTGGGACGTTTTTAATCAACGTTTTCCGAGTAATGGTTAAAGCGTCTGTAAAATTGTCATCTGACATCTGACATCACTAAACGTGTTTTGTCTCCATCTATTAGTTTCGTTAAAGAAGACAACAGTAACTAACCTACGGCGATTATCCCGGAGTAATAGCACTGTCATACCTATGCCTGTTACCACTATAACACGTTTTCACCATCGGCCATGATATATAGAGGCACACGAAGAGGGACGTGTAGAGGGAGTCATCACCTATTAGTGCCCATGAGTGGCAGTATTTTTTTTTAAATTAATTTATGAATTACTATACAACACTGTTTCCAAACCTAGCCAGAAGTGCAAGCCAGCCTAAAAATAGCAAAACAAACTAGTCTCCTTGGTAATAAAAGTAAAAAAAACTTTGTGTTTCAATATATTCCGTAAGAAAAAATAAAAAAGAGTGATTTACGTCACTCAAAACAAATCGAATAAAATTTAGCGTGGCCTAAAACGGCAACGCGCCAGCCAGTAGCGTACAAATATATGTTTAGTAACTCTACTTAGTACCATTTGGTATCATATACATATTGAAGTATCAATATAGACAAGTAGATATTCATGTCAATGTACATTTGACCGCCTCGTTGTCTGAGTGGTTAATGTTTAAAGAATAATGGTTTTACACACTAAATCATAAACTAGTGGCACTTACTGCACGCCGACGTCCATGTTTGGTGGATGGCAATCATAAACATGGAATGACCGGCCAATAGACAGTGGCGCAGTCATGGTGACAATCACCTTAGAATCTGTGACGTCAGAGGGCCTATAACGTCAGTACTCGTCAGGACCAACACGGGGAAAAATGGGAAAAAACATCTACTTGTTTGTTTAAACTTAAACTTAAAAAAACCTGTAACCTCCTTTAAGGCAGTAAAAAAGATGTCATCGCACAATAAATGTTGAGTAAGCGACAGTACATTACATGTACATTGTGAGGCAGCGGAGTAGGCACTGCAGAAGATAGCGCGACGTGCTCTCAGATTGGCCCCACGCTGGGCATCACCGAGCGGCTCCCGTTCTCACAGCGCAGGGACTGGCAGCATCTACACTATTAACATTTATATTTTTTAACCTTATACTAACACAGAAGTAGTGTCGATGGTATAATATTTACTCATTTTCAAACAAAGATTATATTTCTTAGCTTAAAAGTTTCTTTAAAGTACGTAGATACGAAGTTTATTTGTTAAATAAAAGTGAACAAAATAAAATAAAGCTAAAACAATTAGTTTAAGACACTAAATTTTCTATCTGCGAGATAGTCAAGAAATACCTAGTAATTACCTCCTAGTCTGTAGATTAAATTATATCTCAAATATTAATGTTATGCTATCTAATAAAAATAATTATCTATCACAAAAATACTTATATTCACATTTGACGTGTATTATATAAGTAAGACCTTACAAGTGGGAACATTTATGTTGGCGGTACAATAAGTTAGGAGCGCAGTGAAGTCCGACCTGACACGGCCGCTGTCAGACGTTCTCCGATCCCGCGACTTCCACAAATCTCCTCGAAACTGGTCCGGTAAATAAATCATCTTCAACGATTAATAAACTGCGGTTATGGTACTACACTTACTTAAAGCAACCCGTTACATTTGTTGCTAGCAATGTTGATGATTACTGGTGTCTTAGTGGCCTGACTTCGAATAACAATGTTTGTATGAATATTTTAATGTTTTTTTAAAGTTTAGTATTTTAAAAAGCACAAGGAACAAGAGTATCTCTCAGTACATGGTAAAATGTCATAACAACCTTTAGGTTGTTATTGCAGTTACACGTAAATATAAAAATTCCGGATCACAACTACGTGCCGGATGGACTGCGGACCTACGGAAATTATTGTAGAACTAGTTTAAATCGGTTACTTGGTCGATTTTTGTAAGTAATGAACAATAATTTAAATCTAACTTCGTTATTTATATTCTAATCCCCATTTCGCGTGGTCATCACATGGACGGATGGACCAATATTGCCAATCCTTTTTTTGGTGTATTGGTTATTGTCAGGAAAAAGATCATATAAAGAGAAAATCCCGGAAAATTGCAAGAAAGTGGAAAAACTACACTTCAGATTTGTCCATACAAACTGTTAGCAGCTATTAATGTCGAGGGATACGCAGTTAATTAAATCGGATAGTAATTAAATAAATTTAAAACCGGGTTAACCTCCTACTTTCCCCGTGTTTGTCGGGGCTCCTTTGCAGAATAGACTATCTGCCTTACAGCCAGGCAGCTCATAAAAGTCAAGTATAGGCTTACCGTCAACCGTGACTTCTGACTAGGTGGTAGAGTTTCGCACCGACTCGCCCGGATTGGTACCACTGCCTTACTTATTCCTACCGTCATAACGTCAGTGCTTGCCGTTGACGTGTTTCGGTTAGGAGAATAAGGTAGCCGGTAAACTTACTTTTGCTCGAGGCCTAACATCCCAGCCTCAGGTTGGCAACGCACCATTATCAAATCTGGTGTTTCCTAGCAGCATGATTTTTTTACTATCAGGATATCTGTCTGCTTATTTGCCTACCAATGTCATAAAAAATAATCTATGCGGGGATTTGTAAACCTTTGAATATATAAATTTGTTTATTTTTATAAGAAGGGAGTTACCCAGATCCACTGCCCGCTGGAAATGTATTGTCATACCAGTTCAAAAAAGTGGAATGAATGCTGGTGTTAGGGGTATAGACCAGTAGCAGTATTGTCTGCAGGCGCTTTGAATTAGTATCGTGTACGTCCATTTATGCCTAAATTAATTGTCAACTTCATGAGTCTCCGCCCGAAACGAAGTACTAGCGGTAGTTAATCTCGTGTGTTTTATGACTTAGGTGACATCTGCAATTGATGCTGGAAGGCAAGTTGATTGCGCATAATTTGTTTTCCGAAAGGCATTTGATACCGTTGATAACGATGTGCTCTTGCATGAGATAGCTGAGCTGGATTTTACAATGCATTGCTTGAAATTTTCGCAAATTACCTTGGGAAACGCCATCAATATATTGATAGGCTGGATACCAGTCCGAGGCGTATTTCACGTTCTCAGGAGCTAGCTAGCTAATAGAGGATTATTAATGATTTACCTGGAGTCATTCAGAGTGCGAGGTGTACGCTGCTTGCAGGTGCTCTTAAGGTACACTTGTCAATATCAGACGCCTCGGATGCTGAGCACTTTCAGGAGAATATTGCTCTGATAGTGCAGTGGAAAATGTTAATAAGCTATACTTTAAAAAGCTGAGTGTAGCATAATGAGCTACAGCCAAGCTAAGACTCCATTGCATTATTTTCAAACTATGAGTGGGGAGTGCATTTAGCGTTTAAATTCTGTTCAGACTTGGGATAAGAAATATTACCACATTCAACATGTTCTGTATATCTACGGCAAGTCGTTTAGAAATTAGGCAATTGTTTTATTATAATAACTAAATAAAATTTATTATAAACAATATTCATTTTTTTACTGAAGAGCCGAAGAAGTACTTTAATGAATAAATAAATAAATAAACATCCCTGGACAAGTCACACAAATTGAACCTAACCCCAAAGTAAGCAAATTATATGCATGTGTTATGGGTGTTAGTCAACGATTCTAATACATAGAAATAAAACATATAAACATAAAACACCCAGACCCGGAAATGCAGACTTCTAAATGTTCATCACACAAATGCCTGCCCCCATCGGGAATCGAACCCGAGCCTTGCAGTTGGTCGATGTGGTTAGGCGTGTACGCTAGCCACAATGAACATGCTCCCGCATCAGATTGGCCAGCAACAAAGGCTCCAGCGAAACTTCAAAATATGTTCTTACTACATATGACAGAATATTTATTCTAAATAGAATAAAGAGAAATTATACATACCTACTAACTATTTTCAAGCCTTACACACTTTTCTAGTGTTGAGAGAGTGAAAAACAACGCAATACAATCATTGTATTGTTAGCGAACTCACACGAATACTTTTGAATAGCCAAATTCCCCACTCACAGAGTAACACAGTAAACAGACTAAATTCGAATATTTATAATTAATCACACTTTATACTAATTTCTGCACTTTTTAAATATTTTTCGCCTCTGTGGTCTAGTGGTCCAGATGTTGAACTTGACCTAATAAGGTCGTGGGTGCCCTGGTTGTGCCTATGCCTACCTCTTCCGGGATTTATGTTAACTTTTAGTTTTCTAACTTTTTATATAACAAACAATTTTGCCCTAGGCAGGAATAGGACCCGTACCTTTTCGTCTCAAGCCGGCATTTACTCTAACCATTTGAGCTGTTGAGGATTCAGACCTTGTGGCGAATCTTTTAATTCCTATCTTTACCGTACGTCCAATAGATACACAGTTCAGAGAACTACTAGGTAAATGCCATTGCATACAAAAATTATTATACATGTTTTTCTTTTACCCCTTTACATTGTTAACATATCTCAAGCTTTGCAAAACCTAGAAATCATTGTAATTTTACAACCATAGTTGTAATTGGTAGTTGTAATTTTATAACCAGACGTCTCTTTCGACGTCAAAATGCTGTTGCAGTCCTTCAGCACTGCGTCATCCCGAGAGGTTGTGGAATGATTAGACCAGCTAAACTTCCTTGTCCTTGTAAATGTCCTCGTGCGACCTACGTATGGAGGATGCACACTCACACCATGATAAATTGTAATAGGTAAGTGTATAAAGCAATCAAATTGTAAATAAAATGAATTTCACTGTTAAAGTTGATTTCTCATTTCCATCTCCAACCTCAAACCTCAACATGGTGAAGACATCTTCAAACCCTCATTTGGTCAAGTGAGTCTCGTAGATCATCTTTGAGAATACCACCATGCCCTTTTACCTTACTCCTTCCGCCTCTCTGCCTAACACCCTTAGGTCGCATGGTGGCAGGCATCTTGTAATACTTACACGTTTTCGACCAAAACCAGGTTCCCAATCTTCTACACTCTTGATCAAGAGCCCGTGCCTTGGCGTAGAGACATGGTCTTAACAAAAAAAAGGCACAACTACTTGCGCTATTTCTAAGTAAGAATTATAATGAAAGACATAACCGCTGCCACGCTCCACAAGGCAGCCTTTTTCAGCTGACATTGTTTCACGGCTTAGCGCGCCAGTATTTATTGTATACTGACTAAGTTAGTAAGTTAATCACTCGGCGTTGTCACATACCCTAAAACCCTCAAAAATAGGCTAACAAAATACAAAAATGTTTCTTAAATATGACAGGCAGGTTAGGTAGTAGTTTTAGTAGATAAAGCATTTAAGACACGAAATAATTCTTTAACTCTCTACTACGACGTTTCTTAGTGGTGGCTATGTCGGCGTTGATGGACATACATCATTATGAGTGAAGCTGTACTGCTTATGAATACACAGTGCTCGGAACTTTGAAAACCAGTACATGTTCTCATGATACGCGCATCTGCTCTTTTTTTATCGAGTCTGCAAGGCAGACTAGCAGTAGTATGTCTTGGCTGTAAGAAGTACATGTCGTCAACGGACAGCTGAGATGGTAATGCGGACAACTTGAGATTGGACCATTAAGCCACTTAAGTGAATGAATTAACTGGCCATTTAGATCGGAGTAGGACACTGATGAGCAATTAAGTTTTTTGCTAATAATAATAGGTTTGATTTCAACTCGCTGCGCTTTCCTGTTTATGTACGAACCGCTAGCGGTTATCACCACACCATCAAACGAACCGCTCGCTTTGTGGAGAAGCTACCGAACTTATACATCGGCGCATTCATGAGCTTTTCGATTAATAATTAAGCTCACGTTACAATGATACATTTCACTTGGCGATCAAAGGAATACTTTATCAAAAGCGAATCACGCGCCCTTGTTTTTTTTATTTGAAGAGATACAATGGTTACTTTGAGCGTAGCTTAAAATATACATACCTGCTGACAATAGGTATACGTAGATTTTTGGTGTTTCTTATCGTATAGAAAAGCAAGTCCGAGGATTTTCTGATGAAAAAAAAAATAAACAAATTTGGTATTGATGGATGTCGACATTAGTCGGGATGTTCAACAATTGCACATGTGTTGACTATCTTTGCCACGAAACCGGAACATCTCAGTGACGTGCATTGACATTAACCTGGCAAAAGAAAGAAGGTTGTACCTACCTTTTACTAATAATAAGGGTTCCACACGGATCGGGTACACATTTTTTTAAGGTAAACTTTAAGGTAAACTTTTTATGTTATGCTATAGTGAACCGGTTTAACTTTTCGGACAGGGCTGATGACATAGTGGGAACCTCAAAAAAGTTTGTATACAATGGCATTGCAGAAGGCTAGTTAGAATGTTTGCAGTCCTCGCGACCAGTAAGGTAAGGTGTCTGACAAAGGTACTAAATCGGCAGTTTCATTGCTTATATTTAAAACTGGTGGCACCACTGGCTAGTCCCGCACCAATAGTCTTAACATACTACGCATGTAAAGAAGATATAAAATCCTGTAAATTCGAATTCAAATTTTGTTTATTCAACGTAGGTACATTGTTAGGCAGGACATAGGACACTTATCAACATCAAAAGAGTATTATTATATTCTTTGATTTTGACCCTCAGTGCTCACTTAGTCCTTGTATCTATTATATTTTTATGACTACATAGCCCCGGTGACTTGTGATTTCTCATAGACAATCTGGGTACTCTACTATGAACGGTTATTGAAATATGATTGTTAAATATCCATTTATAAAAGCAAAATTTATGGCATACCTAATAAGGGCATCTTTCTCCTATGATAACTAGTATTTTTGAAATAATATTATTTTAAGCGCTTATGGCAACCTGTGTCCCACGTGTATGGTATTATTGGTGTCCCCCCTGTTCTTCTAACAATATAGCTTCCTGTGAACTTACATTGATTGCGCCTTGCGATATTTTTCGAAAAAGAAGACCCATGACAAAAAATATTTACACTAACATTATAAAGAGGATTGTTTTAATTTTTCACGCGCAATTCAACGCACGGTTGGTGATGTATTGACTTAAAAAAATACTTAAAAATTATAAAATTAAATCCATTCCTTGATAATCAATTTATTCAGGAATGACATCGATTGTGTTTTATCAAAATTGATTTGGAGCAAGTCCAAATATGGAAGGAGGGAAGTTGCAGTTAGCTGCTTGTGATTTACAACAACCAACTTTTTTCTGAGACCCACCTCCAGTTTCTCAATTAAGAAATAAAAGTTGTCTTTTTTGTCAATTAAAAGTAACATTAGAAATATTATTTTTTAATAGTTTATACACATTACCTATTTCTGTTGGAGCTAACCGCTTCAGGTATATCGTATTAACCACATTGATGAAATGAGAGGAAAAGCTGTAATGAAGAAAAAACCAAAAAAATGTGTTACAATATAACGAACTCCAGGACATTTAATAAACCTAGGAGACTTTTGACAATAATTTCGGCAAAGTAGGCGTAATGTTACGCCAACGGTTTAGTTGGCGGGCGCACTGCGAACGTCAAGATGGAGGGACCAAGTCTTAGATTTTAATAAGACATGCATCAAAAAATTCTACCTAAATTCTACTATTTGCTACCTTCGCTCAAAAAATTAGTACCTTATCATAAACACGTTTTTTAATCAAAAAATGTTGGTCCCTCCATCTTGACGTCAAGATGGAAGGATCGTTCTTATAGGCTGTTCCTAGAAATACAATATACTTGATATTTTTCTACCTCAATTCTACCTTTATAAAAATAATGTGACGTGTCTGAAACATACACATTTTTAAAAATATCGACAAAAATAATTGGTTCCTTCGTCTTGACGATACAATAAATTTATTTTTCCAGTCTTTGTTTAGTTTTTTGTCACTATTAAGTGATCAATATTTTCTACCTAATTTCTACATTCAAATATGTCATTTTTTATGAAAAAGAATTATAATTACTGAGTTATTGTGTTATTTAATATCTTAATAAATTCCCTTGAATATTTAGTGTTTATTTCTGTTTTAATCATATTTACTGCAATTTTGGATCATTGCGTGACTATTCTTTAACACATACTAAAAACAAAAGAACTAAGTTCAGGTTTTCTGAACCTTTAAAACAAAAACACTATTTATTTAGTTTAAAAAGTCTGTATAATACAAACTTACTAAGGTACATATTATCGTCACATCTAAGCAGGACTAAATATGTTTAAAAACACTTTCTTCCAGTTAAATTCAAGATAATATGCAGTTTTATATTATTTCGATAGTCACTGTCAGGTAAAGGAACACATTTTCAGTGCTTTAAAGGAAATTTGATTAGGGTTAGGAACGAAAACGAAACGAATTAGGAAACGAAGGGCTCAGTAAATTACCAAGCTGCGCTGAGGAATCAATCTAATACTATGTATTTTTGAACACTTCTCCCACTAGATATTTATTATTATCATCATCATCATCATCATCGTCTCTATAGTTTTGAATTCACTGAATGGTTGCAATTTTTAGCGGGCCATGAAGTGGGTGGTTTATTTCAAATAAATATATTTTTTTTGTTATTTTCATTACGTGGAAAATGACTGATAAAAATTGCTAGAACAGATATAAAATGTGACTGTGATTGGATGTAGGTACACAAAGAGACTTAGGTTGATATTTCACAATCAAATTAAAAAATATCATTATATCCAAGGGTAGTGTCAAGAGTCTCTGGAACCGATGTGTTTCAGAGAAGTAAGACGTGAAACGTATGGAATGTAGAGCTTGGCAGTTACGCAAGCATCGTGACATTATGGTAGGTCTCACAAATGCGAGTAAGAAAATTATATTTATTTTCAAATGCTTAGTAATTCCAAGCTACTTGTTTGTATTTGATTAATGAAAGTAAAGTAAAAAAGTATTTTACGCCCATATCCCCGAATAGGTAGGCAGAGGTACAACCAGGTAACCACAACTACGACTAGCCGGAGACACTAAGTCCTGCAATGTAGTAATGTGATAGGTGACAAGCCAACCGGGCACGTATCAAATCCCGGGCAACATTATTTTTATTAGACAATTTAAAATGGATATTTTTCTTTTTTGTCGCCCGACCCGGACATTGAACTTTGGACCTCAAGAAGTAAAGTCTGATGCCGAACCGACAGAACGCAGAGGCGAATCGAATAGTGGTTATAACTTATTCTTTATTTGACGATAGATAATGGGGTTTAATTATCTAAAAGTTTATA
>NJDC01005031.1:0-12059 GCA_002245475.1 Calephelis virginiensis
CGCATATCACAGAAGAAGTAGACAGAGGTAAAAAATGTGTTACAGTATTTCTGGATGGCAGTACCGATTTTATGCATACTTCACATAAACCATCTACTTAATAGTCCGAACAAAGTATCAACATTTGGTTTGGGTAGATGAGCCCATTCTTGAGTTAACGTCAGTTGTATTAAAATTATCCCAATTTCCAATTTAAAAAAAAGGAAATGAAATGAGTTACATACGTTACAAAAAGGTATAAGCTAAATGTATACTAGAGTCTCAGAAACAAACGTCGTTAAAATATGTTAAATAATCTTCTAATAAATGTAAAGCTTCATGGGACATAATTAAAAGTTCATTTCAAAATAAAATGCCTTTAGAAGAAATAGAAAAAACTTAAAATACTCAGTATATACTGATTCTCAAGAAATATGTTATCATTTTAATGAGTACTTTATTAATCAAACTAAATTTTGTAGAATAAATCAGCCTTGTTCTACAAATAGTATTAGATCTCATAATATTTCTAATCACAGTAAAACCATGTTTTTGATACCAGTAAATAAGCATGATCTAATTAGGTAATATATAATCTGAAAAACACAAGGGCAACTGGCTGTGACAATATTACTTATTAGCATAATAATATTAAATAATGTTTTCAGTGTGATATCAAAGCCTCTTTGTCGTACAATTAATACATCATTTTAAAAGGAAAATATCCTGATCGTTTGAAAAATACTATTGTCAAGCCATTATTTTAAAAAAGACGATATGTGTGATATGAACCATTATAGATCTATAACTTTAGTTCTAGTTATTTCTAAGATTTTTGAAAAATTAATGTATTATAAGCTATACAGCTATTTACTTCATTTTAACTTATTAAAAAATAATCAGTATGGATTTAGAAAAGGCAGGTCTACAGTTTATGCATGTTTTGACTTAGTTTAAAAAATAACTGAAAGCCTAAATAGTAAAAAGTTTCCACTTGCTGTATTTTTAGATATGAGTAAAGCTTTTGATTGTGTATCACATAAAATTTTGTTAACAAAACTTGAGATATATAGTATTAGAGGTAAATCATTAGAATGGTTTGAAAGTTATTTAAAGAAGAGAAAGCAATGTGTTGAGATAGCTAAAATAAGTGGGAACCGCAGGAAAGTATATACTTCCAATTATCTTTTTAATGACTGTGGGGAACCACAGGGTAGTGTTTTAGGGCCATTACTTTTTTTAATTGCATCTATCTTATTTGCTGATGATACTACCCTCCTTATCGAGTGCAAAAATAAAAAGGGTTTATTTGAAGAAACAAGTAAAACTTCAACTAAGGTAGCGGAATGGTTAAAACAAAATAATCTTAAAATAAATTTTACGAAGACAAATTTAGTTGAATTTCAAGCACATTAAAGAGAGAATAAAAAATTAAATGTTTTTTTAAATATTACTTATATGGAAAATGTAGATCTTACCAACTTTCTAGGAAAAAAAATTGATAAATTTTATGATTGGAAGTCGCATATTGATTCACTTTGTAACAAAATTGATAGGTATATACATGTGTTAAGACGAATAAGAGAAGTGTCAGGCTTAAAAGCATCTCTTTTAGCGTATCATGGATATGTTTCTTCCGTTTTGCAATATGGTATCGCCCTTGTCAATTAGAGGTTTGAATAATAAATGTTGGGCGATTCTCAGAGCTATATATTATATTATATTGCTCTCAAAATTTCATTAGAATCGGTCAAGCCGGTTAGAAGGAGTACGGGAACGAACATTGTGACACGATAATTTTATGTTTAAGATGGTCCATTAAACTTACATAAAACCTTCTCATATTGATAACATTAATTAACAAAAAAAAGAATTATCGACATTATACCATCTGTTCACCATATAGTTTTCACATAATCTGACATTAAGAAATATAGACATTATATATATAAAAACGTAGTGACGAAATTTGTTACCATACTTCTCCGAAACTGCTGAACTGGTTTTGATGAAATTTCAAATGCGCAATCGGTGGTTCTGCGGGATAAAGAATAAGCTGCTATCTATGTTTCATCCTTCTGAGTGATAAGGGTGGCCCAGTCCAATTAATTTATTTTTTGCTACTAAAAAAATAAAATGACAAAACAATGTTTAACAGTATATAGTTTAATGCATTGCGATAAAAAAAAACATATTTTTATGACATTGGAATGCAAACAAATAGACGGATTTCCTGATGGTAAGAAATTAACGCCGCCTAGATACAACAAATGTGATAATGGTGCGTTGCCAACCTGAAGCCGGAATGTTAGGCCTCGAGCAAAAGTAATCTTACCGGCTACTTTACCCTCCGAACCGTAACACCTCAACGGCAAGCGCGAACGTTATGACGGCAGGAATAGGTAAGGCGCTGGTACCGATCCGGGCGAGTCTCTACGCAACTCTGCCACCTCGTCATAAGTCACGGTGCTAGCAACGGGTAGCCTATACTCGCCTTTTACGAGCTGCCTAGCAGGAATGCAGATGGTCTATTCTGGAAAGGAGCCCGGACCAACACGGGGAAAAATCTTGTGAACGCATCAACAATTTACGGTGATCATAAATTTAAATAAATGTAAAAATATTTCACTGAATAATTTTTGAATTCGCTAAAATATTTGAACAGTAATACTCGGAATAAAGCACAGCATAACTTCTGATTTTAGTAGATGCAAAGTGCCGTAAACCCATGGTAGATAATTCTAACAAACTCCTGGTGTCGGGATAACCTATATAAATGGGATAATATTTCATATTAGAGCTTGCTCTATATTTTATGTTTTCTCCGTTTCTCCGTAAAGTATCACTTTCAATCAACTTTTTATCGTGCGACTTGTTTATCTTTGAAATTGACATGTTGGAGGAGAATGAAGTATGTTTTGAGTTAGTGGGTTATAATATTAGATAACTCATATAGGTAGCAGTAAAATCTAGTTTAAAACTAAACATCTGTTGAATATTTAAACTAGCAACCGACCCCGTCTTCGCATGATTATAAAATATACTGATAAACCTTCCTCTTCAATCACTTTATCTGTTAAAAACTGCATCAAAATCCGTTGCGTAGTTTTAAAGATGTAAACAAACAAAGGGACATACGGACAAAGGAAGCGACTTTGTTTTATACTATGTAGTGATATATCTTATATTCTTTTCATATAAAAATAAAAATCCCCTTGGATGACCTTGAAGCGACGACGCTTCAAGCGTGAATTTACCAATTTTCCTAATTATTTTTTTGTTGTGTAAGTTGTCGTATGATACTTTCATTTGAAGAGAAGAACTAGAAAATTTTTAAGGAAATAGGAAAAATAATATTTTAGTTTTTCCCGTGCAGTTAGTAGCTGTTAAGTTCAAGCTATACGAAATTCGGCAAGAATACCCGAAGTACGCCAATTTTAATTTTTTTTTGTTGTGTTAGTTATCGATGTAAAAATAGAAAAGAAACAATGTTTTAACTTTTCCCACACCAACTGGCATAAGCTATAGATCTCAATAGGTACAAAGTCCGCCAGGTTGGCTAGTTGTAAACAAAAAACGACCGAATCGCTGGGGTTGTGTTAAGAGTCTTCAAAACCGGTGTGTTTGTATGGAGGAGTAAAGAACGTAAAGAAATCTAGGTCAGCAAAGGAGACATTTGGCACTCGACACATAATAATTGTAAAGGTTCTCAGTAGTATCTGTCTGTCCTGGAATGGACATCGCGTGAAGATATGTATAAGTGTATGTATTTGTGTAAATTATTATTAAATATATTTATTTTAGAAATTCATTTAATAAGGACTTTATAATATGTTTTTTAATTTTTGTTATATGTTTGTTATTGTCATGGCAAAACATACCCTTTATTTACACAAAAGATGTAATGCACTGTTCCCCTCCTCTCTTCAATATTTTTTAAGTGATAAAATAGTGAAACAACATATACATTTTATTTAAAAAATATTTGTAACTAGCTGTCCGGCGAATTTCGTTCCACCCGTTCAGTTTGTAAGGAAAAGTAAAGTATTGTTTTTCCCCATTTTCCCTGCAATTTTCCCGGTTCTTCATAACAACCTTCTTCTTCTTCCGGGCTCCTTTGCAGAATAGACCATCTGCCTTCCTGCCAGGCGGCTCGTAAAAGGCTAGCATAGTTTTACCGTCACTAACACCATGACATCTGACTAGGTGGTAGAGTTCCACAGCGACTTATCCGGATTGGTACCACTGCCTTACCTATTCCTGCCGCCATAACGCCATTACGTGTTCCGGTTTGGAGGGTAATGTAGCCGTTAAACTTACCTTTGCTCAGGGGCCTAACAACTCGGCCTCTGGTTGGCAACGCACCATTACCATATTTGTGTCTCTAGGCGGCGTGAATTTCTTACCATCAGGAAATCAGTCTGCTTTTTTAACTTCCAATATCATAACATAAAAAACAAGATATGTCTGTCTATATTTTATGACAATGTAGTACATACGAGTATGCTGGTATGCTTAAATATCTTTGTAGCATTTTTTTGTCTTAAAATCAAAAGCTGCCTTTTTCGCTAAATTATTACAAAATTTAAAATAAACATGTTCTTTACAAAGATTGAATGATAATCTCTTTACTTTGACCTAATATCCATAACCCACCAATTAGTTCATCCTCTTTTGTCACGGAAAGTATTTGGTTGCGACATTTGGTTTTAATGAGGGTAAGCAGAGTTTGCGTCGTTTGGAAAATATTTTCCTTATAATATTTATTTTGCACCCAAGGTTGTCGCTAAAATAATTAATGCGAGTTGGTTATTTTTCTGACTCCGGTGGAGTTGTGGTTTAGCTGCCTCGTTGATGCCATTCGATAGCGAACGTGGTACGGTTCGATTTCCAACGGCGACAAGCGTTTGTGAAAAATGTAGTCTGTACTTGCGTACAGAATACTGTGAAGATACCTTACCTTACCTTATGTTATTCGTGGCTGTGAAACTCTTGATTCTTTCAAGAAACATCTAAAAGAGCATTTCTTTGACATAGCTTAGATTCTCAATTCGTTCATATAATTTTACTTTAGGTATATGTTTAGTTTAATTTTGTTTATCTGTTTTGTTATTTTTTTTATTTTATGTGTTTTAATTCATTCAATAGTATATATTTAGTAATTTATATATCTGTACAATAAGTCTACTTATTTTATTTTATTTAGTACTTTCCTTTTACGGGTTGGCGGGAAGAAATTTCTTTTATTAGAGATAAGCTCGCCTTTTGTACTTTGTTTTTCTTTTTATTTTAAGTATATTTTTTTATCTAATATCAGTTGTGTACAATAAAGAGTTAATATAAGATACTTACTTACTTTTTTATTTCGCGAAATAGGTGATAATTTTTACTATACAAATCTATTCGTAGGAACAAGAAATTATAGACTGTAATGATATATTGTCGCAGAGTCAGGCTTGAAATTTAACAGGACTTTAGTTTTTCTTTAAAAGTCAATAACTTTAAATTGCCAATAACATCACAGTAGCTTTTACAAACTACTAATATTTTTCAGCAATTTCAGAGATCGGCTAAACTGAGGTATCGGCGATCCGACGCCACCTGAATATAAGACACAAGCTATACACAAGCTTTGAAAATATCCTGTTATTTTCGTTGAGCCAGTGTGCACTTTTGTAAGTTATTGGAATTCCGTCCTCGCAGTACCAGCCACATTATCCCTTGTGTTCTTGCGACTCACAATTACCTTTGACACAAACTTTATAACACGTACGGGAAAAATTACAGTAAAATATAGTTTCAATATTAATAGAGATACATGACGCTACATAGCGGTTCTTTTATCTTGTTATGTAAAAGAACAGTGACCGGAATAGGTGCAGGACCTGGCTTTTTTTTATCATGTCCTAAACTAAGCTGTACTTGGATTCATGAAAAGGATGTGTTGATTATAACCACAAAAGTAATTTGACGTTATTGTAAGAAATTGTGACTATTTAGGTGTGATTTTCAAATATACAAATTTGGTCATTGTTCTTTTACATGTCAAGATAAAAGAACCGCTAGCGTCATATATCTCTAATAATATTGAAACTATATTTTACTGTAATTTTTCCCTTACGTGTTATAAAGTTTGTGTCAAAGGTAATTGTGAGTCGCAAGAACACAAGGGATAATGTGGCTGGTACTGCGAGGACGGAATTCCAATAACTTACGAAAGTGCACACTGGCTCTACGAAAATAACAGGATATTTTCAAAGCTTGTGTATAGCTTGTGTCTTATATTCAGGTGGCGTCGGATCGCCGATACCTCAGTTCAGCCGATCTCTGAAATTGCTGGATAATATTATTAGTTTATGAAAGCTACTGTTTGATGTTATTGGCAATTTAAAATTATTGTCTGTGAAAGTAAAAACTAAAATCCTATTATATTTCAAGTCTGACTCTGTGAAAATATATCATTGAGTCCTTGTTCCTACTAATATATTTATTTAATGAAAATTGTCACATATTTCTCGAAATCATTTAAAACTTTATACAAATGGAAGCTACGTACAGTAAAACTATTTTAATTATGGGCTTCGGATTTACACTTTTTACACTTATACAACTTCCCATTATGTGATAGGTGACAAGCCTATCTCCAACCGGGCACATATCCAATCTCGAGCAACATTTTTTTTATTAGAAAATTTGTAAAACCCAATTTTTTTTTGTTGCCCGACCTGGGATTCGAATGCAGTCCAACAACTGCACCGCTAGACCACAGATGCGACCACTTTATATTTTTATTTTTAAATTGGCTGATCTAATCTAAATTTAAGCGAAATGATTAATTTTGTGTAATACAACTCTATATAGATATCTTTAAAATACATTCGGATTTCCGAAGCTTGACGAATATAGTCGAAGCGCGTTATTTAAATGATAATACTGTAATACATAGTAAACCATTATTATTTAGGAAATAAAAGCGCTAAGCGCATTTCGTATCACATCATAGCTCATCTATACAATAGATTTAAAGTTTTTCTAACATCTTTCAAACAATAATAATCTTATCACAATTAATTTATGTAATCATAATTATTTATTCAACTGTTGTGAGATGTTCAAAACGCGCAATCTCTTATTCGGCTCTGACTATATTAGAAGTAGGAAATTTTCACGCCCATATCCCCGAAGGGTAGGCAGGGGCACAACCATCAAATTTACGACCCTCACTTTGATAGGTAGTAAGCCTATCGCCAACCGGGCACATATCCAATCTCGAGCAACGTCATTTTTTTTAGAAAATTTGAAAATATACATTTTCTAATTTTTTTGTTGCCCGACCAAAGGATCGAATCTCAAGAAGTCAAGTCCGACCCGGACCGCTAGACCACAGAGGCGTTAATAGTTATAGAATAATGTTAATATGTTGATTTATGTGTTTGACGTGTCTCTCTGTGTGTGTGTGTGTGTGTGTGTGTGTTAGTGTGTTTGTGTGTATGTGTGTGTATCTGTGTGTGCATGCATGCTCGCGTTGCGGCATTGAATTTTGAAAACGAAATAAATAGCTAATTATATCCATACATGTCATCAGCGAAATTAACATCCACTTGTGAAACTTTAGAAAATTATAGTACAACCTTATGGCTTCCTCTTTCTAGTGATATCATAAGCCACCATCATGATATTCCTGGGCGTATATATCGTTTTTCACAAGCTTAACGTTCAGGTATACTTCAAGAGAAACTAAGCTGAAGAGTGCATAATTTTTAAGAAAAAATTGTGCAGATATCCATGAAACAAGTCGAATACTCCATGTGGGACTATTTATTTTTAATTTTGTTTATTGAACCAGCTTGGAAAGACCAAAATTTTTTGGCGAAAAATTACAAATTAAATAATTTTATATGGATTTACGAGTAAGTATGGATTCCCGCAATGTAACGCCTTCTTTTATCAATTTTGCCCATCAATTTGTCTCGGACCTTGGTTGTCAAGAACTGCTATACCAACAAGTATGTCCATAAGGAGCAATGTGACAAACATAAGAATTAACACGTGGGTTATCCATTCTACTACCCTCGTTTTCTTATTAAATTTAATAAAAGTAATACTTTAGTAAGTTTAGCAACCCTTTCATTGCGCCTATGTAAAAATATGTCGATTATCATAAATTGGAATATCCACTACGCTTTCTTCTGAATCTAATAATAATGATACTTTAGTAAACTTAAGGCCACACTCAGAGAGTGCAATTGTCCTTTAATTAGTAATTAAGATGATATTTTCTATTAAAAATTGTAACGTAAAGATAGAATTAAATGATCTTCTTTTATAAATATTACTTTCTATCGTTTTTTACGACTTATTTAGCCAATGTTGTTGCTAAATGTAGCCAAGTTAGTTGATTCTTATACAGTCATTAGTCACTTTGTACAAAGTCATGTCAGGTCAAGGTCTTGAGTAAAGCGGTGACTTCGTTACTCAAGCTCATCTAGTGAAATTTGACGGCCGCGACGAAATAGACAATTCACTAATTTCTTCATGATTACTTCATTTGTGCACTTTCACTGAACAAAATTAATTTAATTCCCACCCAAATCAACCAATTTCAGACAATATAAACACGAAATTCAATAATTATGAAAAAAATACGACCATCTTCATTCACGATGGCGCCAAAAAATCCGACTAAATGTTAGTTAACGTCTCTGATTGGGGTCATTAGAACATTTTATATGTAGATCATTCTAAACTGTAATATCCTCTACGTATTCTTCTGAAATTTAACAAGAGTAATACTATAATAAACTTGTAAATTTTGTTTTACAGCAAATTTAAAAGATGTCGATAAATGGCAATATCCATCACATTTTCTTCCAAAACTTAATGAAGTTAAACTTCAGTAAACTTACTTACACTCGCTTTGAGCCGAATTAAAAATGTGACTATTATTCCAACTAAATTGAGAAATTTATATAAAATGTGAAAATTAATTTAGTATTAATAGCAGTAGTATTATTTAGTAAACTTAGTTACCCCCACTTTATACCGATGTCAAAACAGTAGGGTTACTCTCGATGCTCGATTCATGCATTATTGGAAATTGGAATCGAATATGTCATTTTAGGTACTCCTGAACACAATTCTGGCGAATTATTGACATTTAGTTAATAGTAAATTGTAAATTATTTTATCCTATTCGTTGAATTTATTTGTAACTAAATGTTAATAATCCCCTTATACTGTGTTCAAAAGTACCTAAAGTGACATATACGATTCCAATTTCCAATTCGCATGATATCGAGGTTCAAGAGTAACCCTACAGGTCAACTATAAATTGCAATTAGATAGGTAATTTTTAGTTATTTGTTGTTTTTGTTGGTTTTATGATATTGGAAGGCAAACAAGCAGACGAAATTCCTAATGGTAAGAAATTTACGCCGCCTAGAGACACCAAAGGTGGTAATGGTGCGTTGCCAACCTGAGACCGAGATGTTAGGTCTCGAGCAAAGGTAAGTTTACCGGCTACCTTACCCTCCAAAAAGGAACTTGTTATGACGTTATGGTGGCAGGTATAGATAAGACGGTGTTACCATTCCGGATAAGTCGCTGCGGAACTCTACCGACTAGTAAGATGTCACGGTGTTAGTGACGGTCCTATGCTCGCCTTTTACGAGCTGCCTGGCAGGAAGGCAGATGGTCTGTATCAATATATCAATTATACGAAATTGTAATATCTATTACGTCTTTTTCAACCCTGTCGCTACTTCAAATTGAACTAGAGGCGGCTAATGGAACAACCCTCGGCCAGACAGGCCGGCTAACATCGAAATGAAAATGTGTCGGTGAATTTTACGGTAAAACCAGCCTTTGAGCACCTACAGCGTAATGGAAACATGAAATATAGTCATTAGGCCTGATACCGTTAGTTTTTCATAACACGTTATAGAAGAGTGAAAGTTATTACTTATATTTAGATATAGTTTGAGATGAGGTGGTTTACTTATGATGATTTATGCTTGAGGTGATATATGTACCTATATATTTTAAACTAGCCGACCCGGAAAACTTCGTATCGCTTGAATTTAACAGCCACTAACACTTTGTATGGAAAATATAGTAAAAAAATTTCTTTAATCATTCTGTGTTGGTGCTCCGCTGCTATTGGTTTCAGCATGATAATGTATAGCCTATAGCCTTTCTCAATAAATGGGCTATTTAACACTGAAAGATTTTTTCAAATCAGATCAGTAGTTCCTGAGATTAGAACGTTCAACCAAACAAACAAATTCTTCAACTTTATAATATCGGTACAGATGAAAGTAAAATAGTATCTATTATATATAGGTACCAAATACGAGTAGATAGCAAATATATCTTTGTCGAAAGATAGCAACCAAACTCACTGAGTTGTATCCACTACTTCACTAGTCGCATCTTATTTAAGAAAACTAGGAACCACCTCTGAATTATTACTTTTTTTCTTTCTTTAAGTTTTGGCCTTCACGTTAGTATTTAGCCATTAGTCAAGTAGAAATTTGCATCAAATTTTATATCAATTTCAATTAATTTTAATTAGTCACCAGTCGTAAGTCGTCAATAAGTCATGTCAGGCTCTTGGGTAAAGCGGTGGCCTTTTCACACAAGCTCATGTAATGAGATTTGGCGGCAACGAGGAAATATACGATACGCTAATTTCTTTATGATTATTTCATTTGTGCACTTTTACTGAACAACATTGTACAAAATACCACCAAAATTGACTAATTTCACTCAATATTAACACGAAATTCAATCATTATGAAAAAACTTCGACCATCTTTTCTCTCGATGGCGCCAAAACCCCGAATCATTACTTATTAACCAGAACCGTCAAAATCAGTTTGCTATTGTCGGTGTACTCGAGTAAAAAACATACAAAAAAAATACATACAATCTAATTGAGAACCTCTATTTTTTTGGAGCTTGTTAATTAGGGGAAAAACACAAAAAATATAATTATGAAGACCTTTTCCAAGCTAAAACCACTAATAGATATATTTAATTAATATCTGTTTTGAAAGAAATTAACTTATTTTCTCTATTAAACAATTAGGCTCATTATACTTATTTAAAATACAAATTTGACTTTTTCGTAACATTTCTGTAAATTTGCGGTTCATAATTTCTTATTTTAAGGTGTCTTTCATGATAGTAAAAGATTACCATCACCTATTAACATCACGGAGATTATTAGTGCCTCTTTATCTTATGTTGTAATCTTAGGCAATGTCTGCTGATCTGTCAGTTACTTTACCCTTCAAAACGGAAGATGATATTGGTATGCATTGATGCTACAACGCCAGAAATAGGTAAGGGGGTAGTATCTATCTCTAGATGAACTGCTACACAGTGCCACCACCTAGTGTAAATATTATGTATGTTATATATGAGTTATATAAAAGCAAAGGCGGCAACATCCATTATAGAGTAGAACTGGATGTTGCTGCCTTTACTTTTATATGTATGTAGTGATACTAACTTAAAACCAGAGAGTATTCCTGCACCAGTGAATAAACTGCAACCTGTACTTTTCTCTGGTGCAGTTATTGTACCAAAGTTCATAGTTCTTTAAACACACGACTGAGAATTTACCATGAGATATATATTAGATAACGTTAATAATTTAGATAACGTTCGGTAAGTTACGTGTCGAAATCTATGACACTTTCGGTCTAAAAATGTGTTTCTCTTATTTGTAGGTACTATTCAAAGTTGTCATAGAAATAATTTACAGAGATGGTAGTGAGTATAGTAAATAAAGTTGACAAGTCATAAACTCATGGTAAAAACCCTGAATAACCATCGCACGCTGATTCATCGCCATAGCCATTTCATGCATTATATAAACAAAATGGCGGAAAACTAAAAATAACACAATAGAATTAATAGAATAATTAAAAAGGGACCCATTGAAAACCGGATTTACATGATCGTGTGATTAAAAAATGAATGGTTGTGAAAAACTGAATTGTTGAATATAGACGATAGACGCATACACTTGCAGTTTCTCTTCAAATTGAGACGTTAAATTAACATGAAAACCT
>NJDC01005031.1:25358-43302 GCA_002245475.1 Calephelis virginiensis
GATTTTTATTTGTTCCCGAAAATAAAAGAAAAACTTCGAGGAAAACATTTTATGGACGCCGAAGAAGCAGTGGCTGCGTTTCAAAACGCCGTCGAAGAGACCCCTAAGGCAGAGTGGGCGAGGTGCTTTTCTCAATGGTTCCATCGAATGCAGCGATGTATTGATGTAAATGGACGCTATTTTGAAAAGTTATAATAAAACTAATAACTTGCTAGAATGCTTAGTTTTTGATTTTCTAAGAACTTTCAGTTTGACCCTCGTATAAGCATTTGGGCAGATAGGAGGATGTTTTTCAGCAACGTTACTGCTTACCTCCATTGGCACTTCAAAGGGAGTTTGTCAGTGAAGTTATAATAAAAAGTGCAGAAACTCATTGCTATAGACTTTGCCATCATTTGAACATCGAGGCAATCCAGCTCCTCAATATCAGAGGTACAACGAGGAAGCTGAAAAGGACAAAATCATATGAACAAGTGTAGTGTTGCGTATATTCACATAGCGCTACTGCCAAAATCAAGTGGCAGTGTTTTAAGTTCAAGATACTAATGGAACTTAAGCTTAGAGACACTAAGTAAAAGTTAACGGACTTATACTAAGAGACTGTAGCTTAGAAAATTAGACCAAATTAGAATTACTCCTAAGTCTATAGACTAGATTTTAATGCCGAAGAAGATGCTCAGTAGAGCTTCTTATGGAGAAAAAAAATCATTACTGTTGAATGAATACTCAACTGCTACAAACTGCTCCCACGTACTACTAATTGCTACTAGCGTACTATCGTATCCTACCGATTTGATAACGATTGCTGACGCGACTCTATCTCCTAACGTCAACACAACTAGCACCCGTAACGCGACATGACATCGTCGCCTCTGATCTCGGTGACAAAGAATTCTTACCGGCCGGCCCCTAACGCCAAGTGACGAGCCGCAACCACTCAAATTGATCCACTCAGTAACCAGAACGCAGCACCAAGTCGAGGTACGGAATCCCGGGACACATCCCTTTTGCTAATGTTGTACGGAACAGTCCAATCTATCTAAATAATGACGTCTTAAGCTGTACACTCTACCCAGCCCATAATGTCCGGTGAAGTTGTAAAAACCGCGAGGTTAGCAACATCAAAGCTATTCAAAAACAATACTAACTGCTACAGCTAAATTTGTTGAATACTGGTTTGTTTTTAAAGTTTTTATAAATTCGTATGATTAGTATTGAATAAAAAAAATATTTTTGAAGTAAAAACTATTTTAAAGGCGTTGCGCACTTTTTTGAAATGGGTAAAATCTTCTAAACTCGCGTCAGGACACGTGACCTGATCGAAAATTCAGTCATATTTGTGTACGATAGCGTAATAAATGAATATTGTATTCTACCACACAAATGATAGTGCTTTCATACTAAAAATTAAAGCAATTTAGGGAAAATTTGTTCCCTAAACATTTCAAAATATCATAAATGCACAACGTAAATATTCAAGTTTTCACTTCTGTCGGCACTCCCGGAGTGCAACCAGCGTTTTTATTTATTTTTTGAACTTCTAATTCAACCTCTTTGGTTAAAGGTACAAAACACTCAGTTTGCAAGTTCCATATAACAAAAGAAAATTTGATAGCAACCAAAACAATTATCAGTGTACAATATTCATGGAATTAGGATAACCTATACAGACAAACATTTCAAAGTAGACAAATAGCGGCCTTTGAAAAGGATTTTGTAAAAAGGATCGGTAGATAACATCTTTGGAATCTGTGGGGCTTATAACAAAATATTTTTGTGAATGTCTTGCCACATTTTATACTACGTCAAATAACTTCCAATGGAGTAAGTATTTGACTGCTCCTTGATTTATTTGTAATAACTTATTTGTGATTAATCTAGTCCATAAAGTGTAGTTAAACAAGAAAGGTGTATTAACTTATTTTTAATGAAGTTTTCGCTTTTTACGATCAGTCAAAATTGAATGGGTGAATCCATTTCAAAAGTATTAAAAAACTGTATGACCAATAAATAGTTCACGCAACTTTTACTTTGAAACTACTCCCATAAATGCAAGTTTTAGAGAGGTTTCAGACTAGCGTTTTAAACGCGCGTATGAGCTCATTTTCGTAAGCGCATGTAGGCACGTATAGACGCGCCTTTTGTTACACGCTCGACTCGTACGGGCGTTCTAAATTCTAATACGCTGTTGATACTGACACGACACCACCGGTTCGAGCGAACACGCCGAATTATGCCCGTTTACGCGAGTGCGGTTTTTAGGTAATTAATAATTAAACGCGCTTGTAAGCGCGTAGGTAAGTATGTTGAAACGACAGTATATACGCATAAAAATACGCTAGTCTGAAATGGCACTTAATATAGCTATCGAATAACCTTTCTGCGTCACGCCGTGATGCATGCAAAGTCCTGGCATGTAAAAACGCTTTTACGCGATTTTATGTATAAAACATAGACTAAAGTAGAAGTTAAGTTCAGTTGAAGTTATAGTCTGTATTTCATTGTTATAAAGACTTTAACATCAGGTTGAAACTTGGAGTACTTTAATCTATATTTATAAATAAAAACACTACGTTTTTTGGTAAGTCCTAAAATCTGATTTATAAGTTACGATATCTCATTGAGTTTTTACCATTTTTTTAATATTAAGATTGCATTTGATTTACAACAAAAATAAGAAGTATTCAACTACTACTACTCTTAGTTTGTTTAGAAGACATGCAATGTACTATATGTACATATATACTGTATAGCCAATGTAGGTATTTACGGAAAATACTACTTTAGGTTGACGTAATTGATGTAATAGTAACATAAATATTGTAGTAACATTGACATCTTCCAAGGTCTTTATAGTCTACAAGTTAGTTTTGGAGACATCCGTTGATTAATTCACTATCTTATATCATAAAAAGCATGGAACCACTCACCCGAGGGCGCATTTTCATTAAATACGTCTCAGCAACCTTATAAAAAGAACGCTCCCATTAAAAGTTTTAGGATTTTTTATAGGATGGAAAGAAAAATATGTTGACAGATTTTCTGATTCTAAATACACATCGCTCCTTATATCCGTTTTTTATGATATTGGAAGGCAAAGAGCGTTTAAAGAGCGTACTCCTTAAAGGTCGGCAACGCATCTGTGATACTCCTGGTGTTGCGGATGTCTGTGGGCGGAGGTGATCACTTTCCATCAGGTGACCCACTTGCTCGTCTGCCTCCTCTTCTATAAAAAAAACAGTTGGATTTCCTGATGGTAAGAAATTCAAGCCACCTAGAGACAAAAAATGCCAACCTGAGTCCGGAATGTTAGGCCTCGAGCAAAATTAAGTTAAGGATAAGGTATATCCTCCGAACCGGAACATGTCAACGGCAAGCACTGACGTTACGGTGGAAGAATTTTAATATATTATTGATAAGAACGCCATCTTCATTTTTCAAGACCAACTTCTTTGTTTCCAAACTATATGGTGCGCCATCTGTGATTTTTTATCGCTATCATCAATTTATTTGTTTGTGTGTGTCACATGCATGATAGTGTGAATAATGTTTTATTTATTGATTTAATGGACTTTATAAGCATTATTTTTGAAGAATATTAGCGTTCTGCACTTCTCCTACACATAAACTATAGGTAAGTATGCCAAATTTTATGCTCCTGCGTCCACACAATTTTCGTAAAAAGGGGTCCAAAGTTTTGGATTCATGTATTAATATATAGATATTACCTATTCCTAAAATTTTACAGGCGTAAACATTACAAAGGAAGAAAGTATTACATTTTTTTTTAAATTATAGAAGATTTTATTATATAAGCAATGATTTTCCACAAAAATAGCTAAATCTTAAATTTGATTTTCCACAGGTAACTTTAATGTTAGGATTTTCCACACAAAATTGGATAATTAAATAGTTCTTTTGTCGACGAAGTTTACAAACACGCAAATTCTTGTTATCAAACTTGGCTATCATTTCACATTTATGATTTAATGGGATAAATAAATTACCACAGCGGCCAGAGTAACTTATTTCACTACCCATGTAATCTCATAATACTATCTCACAGCGTGGCGTATTTGAAACCACTATTTTTCACAGATTACGTAAGCAAGCGGTAAGCTCGGATTATCCGTAATTCGACCCTTAACGGGCGAACAAGGGTTCAAATTTATATAGAAAAACTGGTAAACTGATAATACAGGGCCCAGGAAACCAAAGGATTTAGGCAGGGTTACTCAAACTTATAACCTTTTATATAAACCTCTCGTGTTCGTAGTTTCTTTCAAACATAGAGTAGGTGTATAATACTCCTAAACACTGATCGACTTGACATTTTTGGCATTGCGTAGATAGATTGGATCAGTGTCTTTTACTATAACTATCAATGGCAATAATGCTCTGAGGAGTAGTTCTGTTTGAATCCAATAAAAAACTTTGTCTTTCACAAAATTTTATCATCGAACTTCGCGTCAGGATTCATAATTCATCAATCACATTGATGTATGGCGGTCCTATACTGTATTATCCTGAACATTACATTATACTGTAGTAACAGTAGTACTATTTAAATTATGCGCTTCGGCGATATTCTTCAAACTTCTTAAAACCGGCCAAATAAAAATAAAGCGGTGGATCCCCATTCCGGGCAAGTTGCTGGACAGCACTCTATCATCTGTGGGTTTGTTGGTGCCGACCTATATTATAACCAGTGCTCGCCTCTCATAAGCTGCCTGGGAAAGAGGCAGATGATGTATTCTACTCGGTGAACCCGGACCAACACGGGGAAAATATTATGTGGAGAAATATTTGATGTTACTAGATAATGATAGACTAGATTCCAGCGAGCTAGCTTAACGCATAGCCGCGTACAGTAGTACTATTTAAATTATGCGCTTTGGCTATATACTTCAAGCTTCGGAAATCCGAATGTTTTTAAAGGTATCTGTATAGAGTTCTGATTATACATCATCATTCTTAAATTTGGTTTAGGTCAGCCAATTTAAACATAAAAGTATAAAGAGTAAAAGGTGTAAAGCTAAAGCGCATAATTTAAATGGTAGTACTGTACTAGGATACTTGAGGTGCTATATCCAAATTTACAGAACTAAAAGATAACGTACTCTTTCCTTAGACAGACATGTGAGAGCATATTAAAATAGTAGTAGCATAACACTTAGACACACAGAGAGTTTAATAACCTCATTTAATATTTTCACCAATACTTAACTATCTACCAACTTGAGCTTATTCATTGGTATAATTTTATTTTGACGTGTACTGAAATAATAAAGTATCTTTACGCCCATATCCCCGATGTGGTAGGCAGAGGCACAACCAGGGCACCCACGACTAGCCGAAGACACTAAGTCCCACAATGTGATAGGTGGCAAGCCTATCGCCAACCGGCCACATCCAATCCAATCCCGAGCAACGTTTTTTTATTAGAAAATTGGAAAAACCAAATTTTCTATTTATTACCCGACCCGGGATTCGAACCCGGGACCTCAAGCAGTCAAGTCCAACCCCTGGACCGCTAGACCACAATACTTAAATACTTAAATAATATTTAACAAAATTCATTTATCACTTTAGATTATCCCTGGACAAATCACACAAATTGAATCCCACCCCAAAGTAAGCAAATCATATGCTTGTGTTATGGGTGTTAGTCAACGATACTAGTACATAGAAATACTTAGATACCAGAATAAATTTAATAAACACCCAGACTCCGAAATGCAGACATCTAAATGTTTATCACACAAATGCCTGCCCCCGTCGGGAATCGAACCCAGCCTCGCGGTTCGTCGATGTAGTTAGGCGAGTACGCTAGCCACTCGACCAACGAGGCGGTTATGTATTTATTTTATTATTTAAATTATCCACAAAACAATATCGTTTTTAAAAAACTACAAAACGACGGAGGTTTTTCTATATGTATTCTCTGGCTGCGCGTTGACTATGAAGACCCCCCTCACATATACAGCCGTTACAGGTCACGTAGCGGAAATGCCGAAACAGAACGGCTCATTGAGCATATGCAAATTTTATGTTAGAACAGATCCCATCCGCGAGTATCGCAGATTTTGGCGATTTCACCGACCATTGTGCCGATTGCTTGTTTCATGTTCCACGAATCACGCAGGAAGATCTGTTCGCAACTTTACCTTGGTCTATGGTCTCACGCAGCTTGTGATTTTGCCCACGCGATTTCCGGATGTGGGAAATCATACTCCTTCAGTGTCAGACCATCTGCTGACCTCTCATCCAGAGAATTGTTAGGTCTCTGTCGACACCCTTCTAGTATCTTCCCACCACTACTTAATCAGGAGAGCAGTGTTATTACACCTTATCCACGGCTACAACTGTACATTAATGACCGCCTCGTTAGTCGAGTGGCTAGCGTACACGTCTAAATATACCGACCAACCGCGAAGCTTGGGTTCAATTCCCGAAGGAGGCATGCATTTGTGTGATGAACATTTAGATGTCTGCATTTCCGGGTCTGGGTGTGTAAATATATTCTGGTATCTATCCATGTATTTCACACCCATAACACGAGCATATAACTTGCTTACTTTGTGGTTAGATTCAATTTGTGTAAGGTGTCTGGAAATACTAATAATTATTATTATTATTAATGCGGCATCGGATTTGGACGAGAGGGCAGATTTGCTTCTCGTAGGTTCATCCAGACTTCGATGCTGATTTTATCGCTGATATGGCGATGCAGGGTATAAAACTTTATATTCCGTTCTCTTCCTTGTCTGCCGGTGGCAAATCCCAGTCATGGTATAGTCGATCCTGTAAGACGGCATTTAGCCATAAGAGGAAATGCTACCAGGCTTGGCCCGCGGCAGCGAGGTCCTGTGATAGAAACACTAACTCTCTTGAAAAGGAGTACAACTCTGCATCTAACTTTTTCAAAAGATCCATTAACAAGGTCACACATTGACAGAATTGGCAAGAAACTAGTCAACTTACCTTTGAGAACACGAACATTTTGGTCTCTCGCCAAGTTTGTCTAAAGAAATTCATCATACCTTCATCACCACTAGGGTGATGACTCGCCCATGATAGGAAAAAGAAAGCTAAACTCCTAGACTTTCTTTTTCCCATTCAACTCGACTTTAGATAACCATATAGGAAATATAATTCCGATCATCCCGTGTTAACTGTCAATGCCAGAAATAAAGTTTTTACATTACCCGTTGCACTTTTTTCATTGGATGCCGTTATTGTTTTTGACAAAGCGCAGCATCAAGGTAATTGATCGGAGTCCATACACAAATTATAGACAGATATATATTTCATGGTCCAAGCCTGTCAATGATGGTATTCCCCAAGGTTGTGTACTTTCTCCTACACTATTTATTTTGCATATCAAACATGTTGCTTGTTAGTAACTTGTCCGGGTAAGGATTCAACACCTTACTTATTCCTGCCGCCATAATGAATCTGTCATGTTCCGCCTTGGAGGATAGGGTAAGCAGTCCAATTGCACAACTGGCCTATCAACTATCGAAACGAAACTATAATAAAAAATTATAGAATAAATTTAATAAACACCCAGACCCGGAAATGTAGACATCTAAATTTTCATCACACAAATGCCTGCCTCGTCGGGAATCGAACGCGAGCGTCGCAGTTGGTCGATGTAGTTAGTCGTGTACGTTAGCCACTTGACCAACGACGCGGTTAAACAACAACACTATAAGAACATTTTAACAAAAAAATGAACTATAGAAAAAAACAATCTTGTAAAAACTATTGTAATGGATGTTTTAGTCGTTTTAGTGGCCGCTAATGTATTTATAGTTTTTGCACCTGGCTATGGGGAAATGTTCATGCCATACTACTAAACATCGAAATAAATTGGGTCCGGTGTATTCCCCACGGGGTTAAATCTGTACTTTTGGGTCTGACTGTTCATTGAATTTATTAAAATTTATATTTAAGGATTTGGATCGTTTGCGTAACACCCACAATATTATCTAATAATTTAGCTACTTTGAAAGTAAGTTAAATTAGTGTAAAATGAAAAAGTTACTATTTTTAAACAGATTTATTTAGCCTATCACCAACGTGGTATATATTCAATCCCGGACAACTTTATTAGAAAGTTTAAACATTTTTTTTTCTTGAATCTGGGACCTCAAGAAGTCAAGTCCGATGCCTGGCCGCTAGACCACAGAGGTAATTCATAAAAAAGTGTAATTATTACAATATAATACACGATACACAAATATACAATATAACATTTTTATAAGATAATATTTATACCACCTAATTAAAATCTTCACAAATTACAAAAATTGAATCTAACCCCAAATTAAGCAAGTTTTATTTTTGTGTAATTTTCTCGTCATCCTTGTGCAATATCAACGATTTTAATACATAGAGATAATTAAATAGATAACGAAACAAACTAAATAACCGTCCAGATCCCGAAATACAGACTAGGTTTTTACAAAACCTATGCCAAGTCAGGCATTGAACCCAAGCTTCGCGGTTAGTCTAAGGTGTTATCGGATACGCTAACCCCTCGACCAAATGGCGATCTAAGTAATTATTCGTTATTTTTGCCTTCACGATGCCCTTTACAAACCTTATGAATGTATTCAAAGTAAAATAATGCAAAAATATGTTCGGAAGGGTTCTTATTTATAAATTCTGTAGACGGTACGCATAATATTATCTACTAGGGTAAATAAAGTACAAAGAAAAATAACCTTTTGCTTTTATGGTAATTTTCTTTAACAAGTTCAACGGTATGCTACAAAGCACTTAACGGTACTTACAACTCGCAATTTATTGTGAATATGTTTGGGAATATAGAAAATATGCCATGTATTTTATTGTAACAGCTATAAGTAAGAGGTACTTATCAAAATGAAAAACAGAGTCACAAAGAGAATGCTTGGTTGCAAAAAATAATACGAAATCGAAAGGACAATCTTTGGGATAAATAGAAAAAAAATATCTCTAGACAAATTACAAAAATGTTGTAACCTCAAAGTAAGCGAAATGTATGCTTGTGTTAGTGAACGAAACTAATACTGAAAAAAAAATATCTTCACGCCTATATCCTATATATGAAGACGTAAGCAGAGGCACATATCCATTCCCGGGCAACGTTACTTTTAATAGAAAATTGAAATGCTCATTTTAAATTATTATTTTTTTGCCCGACCTAGCGATTGAACTCGGGACCTCAAGAATTCAATTGGACTTGACTTCTAGGCCGGACCCCTAGACCGCATAAGCAAGGCATGCCCGAAGAGATAGAAAGAGTACTACCTCGCCAGATCTTCTTAGTGAGTGGCCATGTTCCGATCGAATGATATCTTTTCGATTTATATACAGCCAATATAAATAACATATCCAAGATAAGCCTTCTCGCGATGTTGATAAGATACTTTTTTTTATGATATTGGAAGGCAAACAAGCTGATGGATTTCCTGATGTTAAGAAATTCACGCCACTTAGAGACACCAAAGGTGGTAATGGTGCGTTGCTAATCTGAGGCCAGGATGTTAGGCCTCGACAAAAGGAAGTTTACCGGCTACCTTACCCTCCAAACTGGAACACGTCATGACGTTATGGCGGCAGGAATAGGTAAGGCGATGGTACCAATCCGGGCTAGTCGCTGCTAAACTCTACCACCTAGTCAGATGTCACGGTGTTAGTGACGGTGAATCTATAATCGACTTTTACGAGCTGCCTGGCAAGGAATGCAGATGGTCTATTCTACAAAGGAGCCCGGACCAACACGAGGAACTTTTGTTAATTACTAGCCGATCCGGCGAACTTCGTATCGCTTGACATTAACAGCTACCAACAGTTTGTATGGACAAAAATTAAGTGTATTTCTTCCCACTTTTCCTACTGTTTCTAAGTTTTTCTCTTCACATGATCCTTCTGCTGACAATAACCAATACAACAAAAAAAGGATTCTCAAAATTGCTCTAAATACTAGCTGACCCGGCAGACGTGGTTCTGCTATTTTTTGTAATGTGATTTTAGTAAGCAATTGGGTTGAGTCACCCTTATCACTTAAAACAAATAGTTGCAGGCATTAAAAAAGCATCAGAACACATTTTAGAATTGTTATCTGTAATTAGTATCTTAACGCGGGTATATGCGGAGAGATAGGCAGAGGCACAACCTGCACTGCTAGCTGAAGACACTAAGTCCCACAATGTAATAGGTGGCAGGCCTATCGCCAACCTGGCACATATCCAATCCTGAGCAACATTTTTTTCGAAACAAAATTGGGAAATCCAAATTTTCTTTTTGTTGCCTGGTACGGAAATCGAACCCGAGAACTCATGAAGTCAAGTCCACCTGAACCGCTAGACCACAGAGGCGATTTTTTGATTTTTATCTGTCTGTATCATAAGTGCAATACACGCCGAAATAACTGGATTTGAAAACTGAACCGATTTTAAAGAAATGTGGGTTTTCTAAAACTTTATGTTCAGAAGAGAGCTATGGACTACTTTTTATTCCGCTCACTAAAGGGATTCCCTTGAGAGATTCAGAGAAAGTCAAAATGCTAATTGGAATATATTAATTCATTGATGGGTAGTCCAATTAAATTTATTCGTTTTATAAATTGCACTTTACAGATTTTCCTAATAGTTTGAAAAAGGTCCTGTTTATAAAACAAATGTATAACAAAAAAATTGGTTCCTCAAGATTCAGGCAACGTCTAGTTTAGATAAGATAAGATAAGATAAGCAATACTAATATCCAAATAATTATAATGCCATTTTTCTCTTTGATAGTTATTTAATATCATATTAATCAACAACATGTGAATCATAATTTATTTTTAATTATAATTTGCTGTAATTTATAAAAAAATGTGTGGTTTTTAGCTAAATACATTCAATTGAATTTTATGTAAATCATAAGTTTTGTAGTTTAGAAATTACAGACATAACATTCAGCATAAAGTGACCAAAATTTCAAATTCGGGATAAAGGAAAAATTTTAACATTTGAGAAACATTAAAAATATATATTTAAATAAAGTAAAACTACAGGTTATTTAGAAGTTATCGAGTGCCGAGGGAATGAAGTTTGTTGGTTGGGCTACGTTGAAATAAATGTTTTCTTATTTTTATTCTATTGTATCTTCAAGTTCCCATACCCGAAAAGTAGACAGAGGTTCAATCAGCGCACCGACTACTAGCCGAAGGAGCTTTTATATATCGGTGATAATAGTAAAGGTATAAAATTGGTCGTAGCCTTCCTCGATAAATGGGCTATCTAATTCTGAAACTCTTATTTTTAAATCGGAACTGTAGTTCTTGAGATTAGCGCGTTCAAGCAAACATACAAATAAACTCTTCAGCTTTATAATACTAGTAGAGATGAGTAAGTTAATTATAATAGATGTTAATAAACATAATAATAAAATGTAAAATTAATGGTAATATTTCCATCACGCAAAAACTTTACAGTAATGTAATTTATATATTAGAATAACACACACAATTTATAAAAACATACACAATTTTACAAACGTTCGAAGCTACAGTGGAAGCTAGTTTAGTTTTGTTAATATTATTCTTGAAGCTTTGTTTGCACTTAGAAATTTCTAACTTCAAAGCTGTTAAAAATATCTGATTGAACCACAATATCCTTAGTTCACATAAAAATAAATTTTATTGACAAACTATCGTGGTTCGATCATAAGTGTACATCATGTGAGCGCAGGTGATGCTCTATCTTCACCCGGTATTATGCATCTGATGGAAATTGTACACAGCTGGCGAGTCACTTTTATGTCCCCCGGCTAGGACACTTGGACTTTTATTGAACGTGTAACATCTGAGACGATGTTGGGAAATTTTACCATATTTAAAGTATTATGAACTCTACTATTTTATGCTTTCTGTTTTAGCTTTTAATGTGGAATTTAGTGTAATAGACCGACTACTTCGTTGGCCCCGGTTTGCGGACACGCCACGCCGACTAGCCTCGGGTTCGATTACTGACGGGGGCATTTGTGTTATGAACAGATATATACTGATATCTGTAAGTATAGTGGAAATTAGTGTAATAGACCAACCGCCTTATTGGCTGAGGGGTTAGCGGGTACGCCTAACTCCACCGACCAAACAATAGGCTCGGGTTTGATTACTGACGGGGGCATTTGTGTTATGAACAGATTTATACTGGTATCTGTAAATATGGTGGAATTTAGTGTAATAGACCAACCGCCTTATTGGCTGAGGGGTTAGCGGGTACGTCTAACTCCACCGACCAAACAATAGGCTCGGGTTTGATTACTGACGGGGGCATTTGTGTTATGAACAGATTTATACTGGAATCTTATTTACGTAATTTCTAAGTATTAGCAAATACAATATACATTTAAATAAGTGATAATGGTATCGTTGCCGTTGAGTTTTTAGCCCATAAAACTAGCATAATATATGCTGCTTACTTTGAAGTTAGATACATTTGTGTGAAAATAAGTCAAATAGGGATGTCACGATCTTCTTTACTATAACTATCGATTAATTTGCTAGATCATTCCATTTTTTATTTTTATATTTTTAAAGAAACTAACACTTGTACTGTTTTACTTATCTTTTATAATTTATTACTTTGTAATTAGTAGCCTACTGGTTTCGCTTATACAGCATCATCAGGGCTAAAACTATTTGGAATATTTGGAAGTTTTACCAAGCGCCGACGATGGAAAATATCAAATATTTTATTTTTATGGTATTGGAAGGCAAAAAAGCAGACGGATTCCCTAATGGTAAGAAATTCACGCCGCCTAGATACACCAAAGGTGTTAATGATGCGTTGTCATCCCGAAACTGGGATGTGATCCAATAGTGCAGTCAATGACAAAGTTGTAAAGATGTGTGTGGCACCTCGCGTCTAACGGTTTGTTACCGCTCTACTATGCCACCAGGATATGGCATTGTAAATGGAGTATTCCGTGAATGAAGGTAGGACTACACACAAGGTCTTAGTTTATCCTTTAGGCGACAGTTTTTTCTTAAGATCAGGAGAACCGCCTGGTTATTCGATATCTTGTAGTAGTAGTAGTAGTAGTATCTTCACGCCCATATCCCTGAAGAGGTTGGCAGAGGTACAACCAGGGCACCCATCTACTAGCCGATTTTTTTATTAGGAAATTGGAAAAATCCAATTTTCTTTTTGTTGGCCGACCCGGGATTTGAACCCGGGACCTCATGTAGTCAAGTCCAACACCCGGACCGCTAGACCACATGCCTTGTAACAACAAAACACTAATGTGGTTAAATATTTTCCAAGTTTATAACATATCGGTATAGATAACATGTCTGACCATACACATGCTTTTAATTCTAAAGCTGGCAAACATCATTGCAGCCTTTTTCATCGTTAAAATGTCAGACGTTGCACATCCCTATTCTTCTAATTAATGTTGCTAAAACATAATCAATAACTATATTAAAAGAGCAGATATATAATGAGAATGGGGATGGATGTAGGTACCCGGGGAGACCTAGGTTGACATTTCACGATCAAATGGCTAGGGTGTTATTCGAAGGTGGCGTCAAGAATCTCCGAAACCAGCTTGTTTGTATGAAAAGTGTTACGAATGTGGAGAAAGCCAGGCAGTTTTGCAATTGTCGCTTGGCACTCGATACTCTCTGCCTACCCCGTAAGGGACCTGGCATGAAGATGTTTATGTTTGTATCTTAAAGTACTTTATTTAAATAATAACTTTTTAAAATTAATTCATGTCCAATTTCAAAAAGAAACAAAGACTATTGTATTCGTAGTTTCTAATTCAAAAACTGATTTTATAAAAATGAATCCCCATATCGCGTGGTAATCGTAGAACTCCTGAACGGATGGACCAATTTTGCTAAATCTATTTTGATATTTTGGTTAAGGAGAAGACTTTTATAAAAAAAATCTGGAAAATTGCAGGGAAAATAAAAAAAACAACGCTTTAATACAAACTGATACTAGTTGTTAATGTCAAGCGATACAATGTTGGCCGGGTCGTCAAGTAGGTAATAAAGTTTGTTAAAATAGCAACAGGAGCTTAAAACGTTCAAACTTCATTTCCTCGTCACAATTATCAGTTTCTCCAGCATTTTACGTACATTTAAACCAAGTAATTTCATTAGTGCGGTGTCTTGTAAACATGACATCTACAATGGATTTTTAATGGTCTAAGATCCGAACTTAAGTCGACCTGCACTGAGCTGATAAAAGGTTGAAAGATATTTTGTAATAAATTTAGACTGTTAGAAAATATCTATATCAACTTTGTTGTCTCTAGGCCTCGTGAATTTCTTACCACTAGGAAATCCGTCTGCTGGTTTGCCTTCCGGTATAAACGTAGTTGACTAGCATAGTGACTTTATTTATTTAAACTTTATTGTACACAAACAAAAAAAAGTGAGTACAAAAGCCGAACTTAATGCTAAATGCATTCTCTCCCAGTCAACATTTAGGCTAACAGAGATCAAATAGGTATGTAGGTACCAAATAAACAAAAACCGAGAATAAAACAAATAAAATTTGAATTTGAATACACATACAAATAAAATAATTCAGTAATATATAACTACATAGGATAATATATAAATTATGAAAAGTATTGCTAATGCTAGTTACTTTCACTTGATTACAAATATAAAAAAAAATTAAACACATGGGCTGTTTTATTCCAGACACGTTGATTGCCAGCAAAAAAGTTGAAAAAATTAAATACCGTTTTTGTATTAATTAAATATATTCTATCCAGGATTTTTAGGCAACCCATTTTTGGTATGTATTCTACTATACCAAATTTAATATAAAACAAGTTTCATTCTATTATCAGCTCGATGTAGGTCGATGTAGGTTCGGATCTCCTACTATAACTTGAGTGTCGACTGGCCTAAGTGATCGCGGGGGACATCTCCGAGGCCCCCATTAGGACAAAATGCAATGCTCCTTTGTTACTGATGGAATTACCACAAACTTCACCCCCATTTTATGTCGTCCAATAATTGTAAGATGTGTTGGTAGGACTAAACTGTTAATATTTTGTTTTTAACAATAGCTTTATGAAAGTAACATTATTAGGGAGTTTTTAGAGACAGTAACATAATTAGGGAATTGGACCGGTGAACTTCGTCCACTTGGTACTCGCTCACCCTGCAGAGGACTCGGCGTAAAGATATGCATGTTAGATGACCCATACGTTCAAATGTTTCTCTTTTCTCTCACTCTTTCACTATGTCTATAATTTCAAAATTATAACACATGTGACTTGAGAAATGTTGTAGGAAAATCTGTAGAGCACATACCACAAAAGGAGGATCTTCATGCACATTTTCCCGAAGAGATAGGCAAAGGTATAACCAGGGCACTGACGACTAGCCGAAGAGACTAAGTCCAATAATGTGATAGGTGGCAAGTCTATCGCCAACCGGGCACATATCCAATCCCGAGCAATGTTATTTTTATTAGAAAATTAAAAATAATGGAGCTTGAAGCCTACCTACATGGTAAACCTACCTGGTAAAATTGAAACCCACCTGGTAAAACCATCGAGTTTGGACTTATTCGATTCGCCTTTTCTACATCTATCTATCTTTTTGGAAGACAAGGACATGATGACAAGGACCTGATAATAAACTGGGAAGTGACTGACGGATTATATATACCTATATACCGTATTTTTTGATTTTTTTAGGGATATACCGTATTAGATACGAACGAAGGGTGTTATAAGTTTGACGTGTTTGTGTGTACGTATGTGTGTGTAGAATGTGTGTGCCTGTAGAATCATAACTTTTAAACTGATGGATAAAAATTCGATTATTTTTTATGTTTAAAAGCTGATATTGTCCGGATGATTCTTGGCTGTAGCCAATGTAGTGTACTACATACAGGTTTTTAGGAGGTTCATTGAATTTTAATTTTAAGATAACTTAATTTTATTAAATATTTCTATGCACAAAGCTTTCTCTTCTTTAGTTTTATTATTAGTATAGGTTATGCCTGGCCCAAAGTAGAATAGAATAGAATATATTTTTATTCACATTCACCTTACAAGATTCACTTGTGACGAGGTAGTATATACAAGTATAACTTTCTTATCAGGAAATCCATCTGCTATTGTAACTTATTGCTATAGGTTTAGCAATCCTATTACCTAATATTATAAATGCGAAAGTTTGTAAGTATGTATGTATGGATGTTTGTTACTCTTTCACGCTCGAATGGCTGAACGGATTTGTCTGAAATTTGGAAGACATATAGATTGTGACCTGGATTAACATATAGGCTATTTTTAATCCCGATCGCACACCGGGTTTCTGTGAAAACGCGGGCGAAGCCGCTGGTAGCAGCTAGTTATTATATATTTTTACAAATATATTTTTTGATGATTGAGACGACAATAGAGGTAATCCCTCGGGTAGGTAAATAAATAAGCGTCGGTCCGTCGTCGGACTTGACTCCTTGAAGTCCCAGGTTTGATAACCTGGTTAGGCAACAAAGAAATCAAAAAGTATATTTTTAATTTTCTAATAAAAATAACATTGCCAAGGATTGGATATGTGCCGGTTGGCGATAGACTTGCCACCTATCACATTGTGGGACTTAGCGTCTTCGGCTAGTCATAGGTGCCCTGGTAGTACCTTTGTCTACCTCTTCGATATAGGCGTGAAAATACTTTATTATAGTGTGTATCACATTGTAATAAAGATATAATACGAGGTTGAACCCTGAAGTTCTTTACTCCGTATTAATAAGACGTTAATAACTTTATCAATATCAGGGCCTTATTACAATGCGATCGAAAACCAGATTATGAAGTGGGTGTATGAATATTCATAGTTCTGTTCAAATCCGGCCCGTTGTCTGTTGCGGAGTATCAAGATGAACTACAGAGCAATTAGATTCCTAATAGCCCCCCGTTATGGTCTAGTTACATGTTCGTGTTGCGTTGAAGATATCATTTAATCCGCGTCCTTAGAGTATTATACCAGTTACCTATCAGCTTCATCCGCATCCACATTTATATTTTTGACCTTCATAGCTTTATAACTAAGCAACTATTCCCGAGTTGTTCATGACGGTATCATTTTTTCGGGATAAAAACTATACTTTTTTAATCCAAGTTACCCGCTACTTGTATGCCAAATTTCATTAAAATTGGTTGAGCAGTTTTTGTGTCAAGGAGTAACAAACAAACATACAAATTTTGCATTTCTACTATACTAATATTATTAATGCGAAAGTTTGTATGTTAGTTATTATGTAGTAATAATTTTATTAATGTATTAATTTAATTTATGTATTAGTGTAGTAGTAATTTAAGCGCAGTAATATTTGCAAAACCAACTTCGATTTCATAATTATTAGTCATATACATGCACAAAAATTGAATATTTTCCTCCATTTCCGTGGGATCCCGTCATCAGATCCACACTTGATAGCAATTGGACCTCCTCGGCAGTGCGCCCTTTTTTACATAAAAATATTTTTTTTCAAATCGGTTCAGAAATTATAGAATGTCTTAAGGCTAAAATCTATTAAGGCCCCATACTTAGTCAGCCAGAAGAGCCAATCAGCGCACTCCCCCGTTCCATGATTACTATGAATTATGAAATATTGCGCTCTAAAGTAAATGTCTTAAGCGCCAAATCACTATTTTTGACACTATAAAAGTAATTTGAAAGAAAATATAAAAACTGAAACAGTTATCTTTTATTTATAATACTTATCTATGTTTATGTTAAATCTGGTGAATTATGAAAATATCGTGACTTCAATCACGATATTTTCATAATTCACCAGATTTAACATAAACATAGACAGTTGGATTTTGCTTTCAAAAAAGGGTTAACTTTTTGATTTTTTTCTATCGAGCAAAGTGAAATGAATCGTGTTTTGGAAACACTAGTCTTATAAAGCATATT